>CM046032.1:30999619-31307256 GCA_025215565.1 Flaveria ramosissima
GTACCACACCTTGGTTGTCTTATAGACTCGTGAGAATGTGGTGGAGCAATTTCATTGGTTCCTAACCCACCTTTGTTTTGGTAACAAAGTTTTGAGTGAGAGGATGATGCAAGAATGACTTGGAAGATTTGCTCAGAAATAGCATACTTCCTGGCTTGAGCCTCAGCTGTGACAAGCTGGGCTTAAGCCTGAGCCAATTTGGATATTATATCCTTTATTTGAATCTTATAGTTTGTGTGTTCATGTTTTAATAAGGACACAGTTTTCTCCAACTCCTCAATTTTTCTTTGATAGTCAGATTCAGCCCTTATAAAATCAGATTTTAAAACATTTAGAGACTCAATATCGGATTTAATCTCCATATTGTAGTCCTGATACAATTTTACCTTAGCAATATAGGCAGGAGTACAGAGATGTTCATATACCTTATTGTCATCTGTTCCAGCCATGAGTGCTTGAGCAGGAGTCACATCCGGTACCATGAAGCTCCAGTCAACTTCTTGAGCCATTGCAGCTGTGTCTGTTGACTTTCTAGTGGGATTTGGTGTAGAGGGATGTGTGAAGGCCTGTGGGGTTCCCGGATTTGACTTGGGAGCCTTGCATTCCCTTGCAAAATGACCAAGTTGGCTACAGCTGTAACATTTGGCCTTGGTTTTGTCAAACCTAAATTTGATGTTGGTTGGGTTTTGGGGAAATTGCCTTCCAGTTCTCTTGAAGAACTTCTTTGCTCTATAGGTTAAGAGAGCCATTTGTTGGACTATGTCCACATATTCCACATCATCTGGGCTGAAGCACTCTAGATAATCAAAGCAATACTGATAGTCACTAGAGTGACCACTTCTTGAGACAAAGGCATAGCTGTCCTGAAAGGAACTTTGCTGAGCTTGTTGAGACCTTGGAGTCTCAGGAAATGTGATGTATGGCCTAGAAGAACATGATGGCTGCTGGGTGTATATCAGGTACTGTTGAGGTTGGGTGGGTCCTGAGCCTTCAGTAACCATTAAAGCATTGCCAGCAGGAAGACTCAAGGGTCTGCTTGTCTGATGGCCTCTCTTGTTCTCCATTTCCAAACAATATCCATCAAGGATGCCATAGAGTTCAGTCATGGTGAGTATGTTCAAATTTTCTGTCCTCTTGATAGAGACACAATAGAACGTCCACTCATTGGGGAGTGTACTCATGAACTTTCTTGTGAGGTCTCTAAGTTCAAGGGCAATTCCCACAAACTGAAGGGAAGAAATGAGGTCCATGTACGTGAAATATTGTTGGCTAAGGGTCTCTCCAACAATGTAGGTGAAGTTCTCGGATTGCTGCTTTAGTGAGTCCTTCTTGGAGTCATTGGAGTTGGAGTACATATAAGCAAGTGCATCAAACAGTTCTTTGGCTGACTTGCAATGCTCAAACTCCACCATGATGGAGTTGGGTATTACAGTCATGAGAATAGTCATAGCATTGCTGTCAATGTCCAGCTTCTTCCGGTCCTTATCAGAGTAATCTTCAACGGCTTTCTCTATCATGGCACCATTTCCACCTGGTGCTGCCACCTTTGGTTTATACGGGCCATTGACAATAGATTGCCACATCTTGCTGTCTTGATACCTGATGAAGCCTTCCATGCGTCTGCTCCATGACATGAAGTTTTTAGGGGTGATGATGGGTGCTTTAGTCATCGTCCCCATCTCTACTTCAGACTTGTTGAGGGCCATTTTGAGTGTGGTGTAAGGAGGAGTGAAAAACAGGTTGATTAGGATGGTAAGATCTCAAAATCAAGAGCTTATAAAGCTCTAATACCAATTGCAGGATCGGGTTTTTTCACTTAACACTTGGATTTCTCTCAAACTCACTTATACTACACTCAGATAAGATGAAGTAGAATCTTTTCTAAAAGTTGATAATAATATAATTAGTAGCAAAGAACACAAGGAAATAATTTTCAAGGCACTTGTATATATTACTTCTCAACTCAAAGTATTACAAGACTCTTACAAGCATATTACATGAGTTACAATGAGAAACTATATATACTACTACCTACAGCCGGATATACTTTAATATCAGCTGGAAGCCTATAACTAAAACATATACTACAATGCTAAAGTTAAGGTATCTTAGATAAAGTATTATCTAAGATATGGTAGTCATGACATGTTCACGACTTACCTTTTGTCACCAACTAAAGTTGGCAACTATACTAACTTATAAAGGTGAACAGTGGAATAAAGTATGGTCAACTACATGGCTTTTGAGAAAACGCCATGCAGTATCTCAGAGGTCTGCAGCGGAGTGTCAGAGAGACCATACTTATGTCCACTAGTTCATAGTAGTCTATTCCGAAGGTTAGTTGGCTTCGGAAGAACAAGTTCTTCCGAAGCAACTTATACTTCGGAAGAGGCTACTTCTTCCGAGGCTTGAGGACTTCTTCATTTCTTCGTACTTCAGAAGTTGACTTCTGATCTTTTCTTCTAAGTCTTGATCTTCGAAAGTGAATACTTTGTCTTTAGAAGTTGGAGTTTTCCTTTAGAAGTTGATCTTACACTGTCTTCGAAAGAACTCCTTTTCCTTCGGAAGTTCCACACTTAGCTTCGGAAGTCCTTTATTAGTTGTATCAAAATAGTCTAAGTGATTTGGTTTTGGTTGCACCAACCTTTCTAGAGTAATGTTAGGCTAGGGTGTAAGGTGGGATTGAAATGGATTTTAGAGTGGTAGTGGAGAATGAAATCCAACTTAAACATGATAGATGTCTTATTTGTCACTCTTATTTTTCTGCTTGTACTACTTGTATAATTTCTCACACTATTTTTGTTGCTGCATATTTTGGTCATTTTGACCTCATATTTAGCTTTTTCTAATTTTTTATTTTTCTCTTTTTTATCAAGCAATTAACCTTATTATTACTAAACTGCTATTGACATGACTCTTCTATATATGTTATGGATTGGACTTCATACCCTAAGGTTTCATAAAAAGGCTAAGGCTTTTAGGTTTATTGATTTGGCTTTGAAACGACAAGTTGGGGCTCGACATGGTATCTATAGGAAAATTTTGTTGGTATGGAATTGAAAAGAAGGGTTTAAACAAATGGTTCAATCTTAATGCCTCTATCATATTTATGCACATATTGGTCTATGATCTTGATATGTATCAATTACACGAGTTCTAACTCGGATGCATACCGTGGATTCTCTCTTTATGCAAAAAAGTAAAGTAACTCGTAGTATACTATGAATTTCTCAATTAGGCTCAACTCTCATGGAAACTGTGGAAAGAGGTAATAAAATGTGTAGCATGTATGTTATCTACAATCGGTTTGCTACCCACCTAGGACTTTCACCTACTTTTATGAAAATTCATGATTAGGATGCATTACTCAATTATCAAAACAAACATGCCAAGGGATCCATCAGTGCACAAACCAGTATCAATTAACCATGTATGAAAAATTTTGAGTTCCATGTACACTTAAGTTTACTTAGAAGATTTTTCAAAGTTGTTCACTTTTTCAAAAAGGTCAAAATTTCAATTCAATTCCCCCGTATCCCCACAGTTGAGATACATTGTCCCCAATGTATGGTTTTAAACATAAATAACCATGATGATAATAAATAAACAAGATAACGAAGGAATACATAGACCTGATCATTAGTGAGAGTCTTCGGTAAGGGACTTGCACCTCCCACACTTGAGTGCTTGCGTATGTTGCATGATTGAACTATAAAACAAAATAAAGAACACACAAACTAATAAAAAAAGTAAAACTCACTTTCGTAGGAATCACGGTTGCATTAAGCATATGCAACAAGCCTTTAAACCCTCGGTAGACCCGAGTGGACGAGTTGTAGTCTCGTGAGTGTTTATAGTGAACACACCCACAAAGTTCTCGGGTTGCCTCCTGCAAGCGCTAAGTTTTGGGTCTTCAGCTAGACCTTACGTGTGACCACTTATGGTGGTCGTGTTGAATGCTTTTCTCCAAATTTTGGTTTAAAGAACTGTTTCTCCTTGCTTGATGAATTCTCTTGTTCACTCCGATATTGGTCAAATGTCTCTGCTTTGACCCTTGCATTATCCTCATCTGGTGGCTTACCCATCTTAAATTTTCATTTTGGTTTCGTATTCCTTTGTGACTCCACCTTCACATTCTCCTCCTTTTTCTCATTCCCAAGCTCAAACCTGTAAGGATAGAAACCATTTTTATTGGTGGTGTCCTCGCTTACATGTGACATGTAAGGAGGAGCACACCCGTTAGTGGCATCTGTTATAGAACAATCATTATTCACCACATATGTAATTGATTTTGAAACCACATTAAAGAACAACTTATGATTTTCAAATGTCATGTCGATTATTCCATCTCGACAATTGATTTGTGTTTTGGCTGTTGCCAAGAATAGTCAACCTAAAATTAGCTTTGGTTTCACATTCGTCCTTATAGGTGCATAATCAAGCACCATAAAATCTACCAGGTAGTAGAAATCTCCTAGCTTGATGATGACATCCTTGACCATTCCACGTGGTTATTTCCATGTTGAATCAGCAAGAACCACTGTGTTGTTGGTTTCATCTAATAGACCAAAGTCATATTGGTCATATAAGCTTACTGGGAGGATGCTCACACCGGCTCCATAATCCAAAAGTGCCCGCTTGATTTTAAATTTCCCAACTTGAATGGGAATAACTGGTTCTCCTAGGTTACTTCCTTCTTCTTCATCACCCTTCTTATTGTTAACTGCAACTACTTAAGGAGTAGAGGTTAAATCATAATCAATACATTCAGATTTAGAAATGATACTAACCGAGTTTGTGTGCATGTTATTTGAACTTGAGGTTTGATGTTGAGGGTTTTTAGTTGTGTCACTTGGAAGCTTTCCCGGTTCCCGTTCGGAAAATTGTTTAGCTAATTGTCCTAGTTGCTTGGCAATGGCCTCATTGGTCTTTTCTTGCAACTCTTTGAATTGCTTGAACTCTTTCATCCTTTGCAAGGTCTTGAATCGCTGCTAGGATTGCATTGTCATTGCTATTTGTAGAAGTCTCTTGTTGTTGTTGTTGTTGATTCCTTTGCTGGTATTGACCTCCTTGTTGCTAACTACCTTAATTGTAGTTATTCATTTGGTAGCCGCCTTGGTTGTAACTTTGTTGTCGGCCTTGATATTGGTTGCTTTCTTAATTTGGTACCTGAAAAAGAGGATTCAATTGGTTAGTAGAATTACCATATCTAAGATTTGGGTGATTTCTACGATCAGGATGATAAGTGTTGGAATACATGTCATATGTCTTCCTTTCTCCTTGGCCTTGTATTTGGTGTACATTTTCACTCTTCCCCAAATTCAAGTAGCATGTGACCGATGTATGGCCAACATCATTGCACATGTCACACACTTCATACTCATTAGATACGTTTGCCACACCACTCTTACCAACTTTGAGGCTCGCAATTTCTCGTTCCAAAATCGCAATTCTATCCATGGCCATATGATCATTCACCATCTTCACACTTGACCCCCTCGACCTTCGGCTTGATTGCGCACGCTTCTTGGAGATGACACTCATCCACTCAAGAATATACCAATCATCATCTTCATGGTTCAAGGTGAATGTTCCTGCACTGGTGGAATTTACATCTCTTGCATCCTCCGGTGATAACCCATCATAGAAGGCCGAAATCAACTCCCACTTAGCTATGCCATGATGTGGACAAGTTCTTAGCATTTCTTTAAACTGGTGAAAAGCTTCATGGAACTGTTCACCTGCTTGTTCTGTAAATCCTCGAATGGCTCGCCTTGCATCACTTGTCCTTTGCGAAGTATAGTATTCGTCCAAGAATTGTTGTTGCATTTGAACCCATGTCTGGATGCTTGCGGATGGTAGAGATAGTAACCATTGTTTGCCCTTGTCTTTAAGGATGAATTGGAATAGGACCAATTAAACTTCATCCGATGAAAAGCCTTGGCCACATATTGTGTAAGTAGGGTTCTTTAGTTGCCATACTATGGAATTGAGGAAGAATTCCCAAACATTATGGGCGGACTTCAAAGGCTGGCCCCTTTGTGTTGGTGAGACTATAGGAGATGAATTGATAGCAATGGCGAGACGAAAGTGACTATCCACACCATGTGCTACCACATATTGTTGTGCTCCCAGATTGGCAGGTATGCCATTGAATGGTTGACCTCCCATGTTGTTGCGAATGGGTGGTTGAGTGTAGCCACTCTGATGACGGTTTTGACATCCTGGTTGGTTTCCATAATCCTCAAAGTCATGTTGGTTTGTCCACCCATGTTAACTTGATCTTAAATCCAATCTTCCACATGATTAGTATGGTGACTACCCTCGACTAAAAATCGGTCCTCATTGCTATGATGACTTCCTTCCACGTCATGCTGAAAACCTGGATAACGGATGTGAATCCAAGGATCGCAATCAGGAATTATTAGGTTAGATTGAATCCAAATAATGATCACAGAGTTATCACTATTCGTTGTTTAATTGACTAAATATGAAATAACTATTGCAATATGAATTAATAATGAAGAACAGAACAATTAAGTGCAATAAATGAACAAACATGATTTGATTCAAAAGTATTTCATTAAAATAGGTTAATGATTACAAATGAACAAATAATAATTGCTGATAATGATGATTGCTATGATTCTATTGATGATTTTGGTGTAGATGTTGTTACGGCTGCTAGGGTGTGATCGTAAGTTTAGGATCACTAGCAACTAGGGTTTTTGTGATTGATTGATATATTAATGGATGAATTTTATTGTTAGGGTTCAGGCCGCTAAAGTCTGAGCCTATGCCTTGTATTTATAGGCTCAGGAATTTACTATTAGGGTAACAATAAATTTCTTGGAATGAGTAACTTTCTTATCATGGTAAGAAAGTTAGTTAGAGAATGTTATGATGTGACACTCTCTGACTGAGATAAAGTCGTCTGTAGGAGTTGACTTTATGACATCACTTAGTGTTTGACTTGTTTACTTGATGTAATTGGTGAAGTACTTGCAAATGTTGGTCTTTCGTAGATCATTGGTCTTCCGTAGGAGTTTTGCCTTCCGTAGGAATCTTCACTTTGGAGACTTCATCCTCAGCAGGTTGTTCATCCACAGTAGAGTATCTACGGAAGAGCAGAATGTTCATCCGTAGATGCTTAGTTATACTTAGTTAATTTACAAAATTGACTAAGTATGATGTTAAACCTGCAATCACACATATAAATCAACACAGTTATGGGTTAACTTATATATACAAAGCATACATTAAGATAATTATATACAAGAGTTTATTACAAAAGATGATTAAAGTTCTTAGCCTATACAATGCATCTAGACCTATCAAGACTAGATCCAACAATACTCCCCTTTAAGCTTAGATACTTGTAATCAGTTATTCAGACTTGAAAGCTCTTTTACTCTTGCAACAATCTTTTTGTTGAAGTAGGAGACTGCAACCTTTTGATCATCATACTTGTATTTGATCTCCATTTTGCAAATCTTCCTTAATGTTTCAAAACTCAACCCCAGTACATCCTCTTCGATGGTAAGAGTTGTCAAAACATTGTTGTTGTTTACTATCTCCAGTTCATCTTGTTCAGAGATTCTTAGTTATGTGACTTCAGAAATCTCTATACCTAACAACTGGCCAGACTCAAACTTTCTCCTCTTATATGCCTTGGCATACAGCTTATCAATGACTTGAATGATGTGCACCTACAGGCATAAGTCATTTTGAGCTTGTTCTTCATTGAGCTTTGGGAAGAATTTGTCATGTAAATATGAAGTGCAGCTTGGATGAAGAAGTTTGATTTCAACCGGATCAAAAAGCCTGATACCCTTGGCCTTCTTCTTATCTTCATTTCTTAACAACACCAATTCTTTTGTCTTCTCAACATATCCCCATTCAGTTATGGGAAATGTGTATTGATTCCCTTCAATGACCTTAATGGCAGCTGTTTTTCTGTTTGTGTATCCAACTCTTCTCAAGAATTCATCATCAACTAATGTAGAGGAGTTAGATTTTTATCTTCTTTGCACTTGATTTCTTCTCTTGTGCTCAACATCTTCTCTTCTTGCTTCTTTAAGCACATCATCCTTGAATTTTGTTTTCAATTTACCCACTGCTACAGAGAAGTCTCTTCCTCTGGGATGTATGGGATAATTAGTGATTATTAAGCTTTGCAGATTTTGATATTAGCATCCGGTAATGACAAAATTGATTCAAGTAAATGGAAGTATTCAACTCTTCCAGATACCCTCTTTATCATTGCACAATCCCACTCTGGATCAAATTTCCTGTCCATAATCCTATTTTCTTCAGCAGATGAGGGAGTTGTGATATGGTCAAACAACTCTATCAGAGAGTATTTTCTTCAATAATTTCTCTCACAGTAGTACTAAGCGGCCATACTTTGCCAGTAATCACTTCTCTTGGTTCTCTAATTAGTTTATCATTTCCTTTATGTTGATCTTTGCTTTCTATAGTGACTGGTTCAGAAGGACTTTTTAATTGATGTTCATATGAAGGATTTGGTGCTTCAGTTTTGAACCTCACTCTAGTTTCCAGTTCTAGTTTCACTACATGCTCCTTTATTCTTCTGAGCTCAACTACTGATCTGCCTTTAAGCTCACGCGACTTGTAGTTATGACTTTGTAACCAACATGTTATGTTATACTTGCTGAGTTTGGTTGTATCATAATGACCTAAGTCTTTCTTGATCTTCTGAATGGCTTGAAAGGTTGAAAAGGTTTCATAGATGCAGTTGGGGATCATAAATCTTGCAAGCTCGAACTCTTTAAGCACATTCTTCATTTCAGTCATATTCATTCTTTCTACCATGTCATATGGAAACCCATGATTAATAAGTGTCATGAATATTGCTGATTGAGGTCTCTCTTCCAATATGTCTTTTGTTGTTAGCAATTCATTACCTTTTGATTCCTTTTGATCTTTTGGAGAGTCCATCTTAGTGAGTTCTTTCCATTCTTCATCACTCCCAGTATCATCATGTGAAATAGGCTTTAGAGTTGACGAATCTACTGAAGGAGTGTGTTCTGGTGACATAGTTTTTGCTCTTTTTGGGGAATCTTGGACTTCTACCACTTCTTTCTCAACCTTTTCCAAATAGTGTCTTTTCTTGTTATATTGAATGATTGCCTTTGATGCATCAGCAGTTTCTTTTGTTGTTTTTGTGATTTGAGCATTTGATTCAAGAGCACCAATCTTCATCTTGAGCTCACCAATTTCTTCATCTTTTCTTTTCAGCAACGCAGATTGACCAATTAGAGCTTCTCCCTTTCATCCTTCTCATATTTCACAGAATCTTTAAGCTCTTTGATTAGCTCATGAAGGGCATCTATTGCTTCATTGTTTTCCTGAGCATTTTCTCTCAATCTTTTCAGTGAGGCTTCTTGTTTATTCAACTGCTCCTCCTTCTCCCTTATCATCCCCTTCAACTCCCTTATCCTTTCCAACCTCTTGTTTGACTTAATAGTCAACTTGTTATACTTAACGACCAGGTAACTTTTACTTACATCAATGTCATCATCATTCAGATCATCTTCATGGTAAGCAATAACATCAACACAATTGGTTTCACCTACACCTTCTTCATTAACCTTTTCATCTTGTTCTTTATTCACTCCCATACAAACTTCTTCAGTTTTCTCATCTTGTACTGCATCATAATCTTCTTCAAGGTTTATCACTCCAGTTGGAGCAACACTTACAGTGCTAGAGTTTGAATAAACTGCTGTGGATACTGGCTCTTGATGAGGTATTTGTTGATGAAGTTGATGATCAGTGGTGGGTGAGAATGGTTCTGTGTTATTGGAGTTGACTGGTGTTTGAGGTTGAGAAATTGATAGTGGTTAGGTGCTGGCTTGTGTCACTAGTTCAGTATCACCATAATTGAATGATAATTGAGTTTGATTAGGAGAAATGGGCTGAGTTTGTTCACTAGCAGGTGATTGAATTGCTGGTGATGGTGGGTGTTGATGAATGGGTGATTGTGGAGGAGAGTGGGATGCTTGTTCAGTTGCAGCAGGAGAACTATCTTGTTGACCTTTATATACCAACTCTTGAGGAATATCAGCATTTGGATCTACCACATGTGCAAATATTGGTATTTCTTCTCCTTCATATTTGCCATTTATCTTATTAAGTACTGATCTGCCCAGGTGAGCTTGTACAAATGATACATGTATGTACCTAGATCATGATATGAATGTAATAGATATTGTTTGTCTGATACTGATGTAATGTTTGGAATGTTAATGAAATGATATTGGTTGTTTGTGATTTATAATGTTTAATATTTCATTAATGAGTCGATGTTGAATTGGTTAAATAGGTTTGTGATTGTTTGAATTGATACACATAATGTTATATTTACTAATCCATTCAAACTTAACAAAATGAAGTTTTCATGCGAATGGCCCATACCAATGGACCATACGCATGAATAACTCCATACGAATGACTCAGTCGCACGACTGAACCAGGAGACTGGATCAGTCGTATGATTGTAACATAAGATTGGCTCAGTCGCACGACTGAACACTCAGTCGTGCGGATGGATCAACCGCATGGTTCAATCGCACGACTGAACCATACTAATGGTTCAGTCGCACGAATGAACAACACTAACCTATAAGTACAACCCAATTCGTGGAAAAAAAGCATTCATTCTATTTCGACTCCAGACGTACCCTAGCCGTCCAGAAGCCTCCAAGTTCATACTCCAAATAGAACGCTGTAGATCGATTCCTAATCGATTCTTAACGTTTGATTCAATACTTTATTGATTCTACGTGCGTTCTCACTGATTGGATCGCCAATCAAATAGGATTCCGCACTATTTGGTTTGGTTTACACGTTAATCATTCGGTATTTCGTTCAAATACCAGGTCCTAACAAGTGGTATCAGAGCTTTGGGTCTTGATTACGTGTGATTCAATCAAGTTTTATACAAAGTTTGTGTTTTTACTCTAAAAACACAATCTTTTTGTGTCAAAAGTTGTCTTGGACCTCCCCTGCTCATCAAGTTTCGGTTTCTACGGCATTAGGCGATTAGGGTTGGCGAAAATTCGAATTTTTACGGCCAAAACACGTTTAACCTAGAATTTTTTGCAAAACAGCAGCTTCAGTCGCACGAGTGAGCCATTCGCACGACTGGACTTCATTCGCATCGTCCAGACGCACGATTGGACCTAGTCGCATCTCCATTCGTACGACTGAACCATCCGTTCGCAGTGTTCATACGCATCAGATTCATTCGCACGACTGAACCAATCGCTTAGTTCAGCCGCACGATTGAACCAGTCGCATAGTTCATTCGCACGGATAGCCCATTCGCATCACCTAGTCGCACCAGTTTGACAGATTGTTTAGTACACTTAAAGTTAATCGACATGGAAGATCAGATGTCAGTGTTTACTGCCGGGAAGGACTCAAGAATCCAGAACCTACTGTTACTTGAGAGTGAGGTGGGGAATCATAATAAACCACCAAAGCTCTTAACGTTAGATGAGTTTCCCCACTGGAAACAACGTTTTGAGATCTACCTCAATGGAGTGGGTCCAAATTTGTGGGAAGCTATCGAGATAGGGTACAATATGCTGGTGGGAGCCGATGGGGTAAAGCTTACTTTGGGAGGGATGACTGATGCTCAGAAAGTTAAGTATAATGCAGAAAAGCGAGTCTATGCATTGATCACACAGTCTATTCCTAAAGATATTTTCCACCAGTACTCGGAGAATAAGCAGGCCAAGAAATTGTGGGATGAGCTGGAAAAGAGATATGAAGGGAATGCTTCGCTGAAGGCAATTAAGGCTAAGGAATTAAAGAAAGAATTTGACAACTTCTCATCAACGGGAAACGAGAGTTTAGACAATGTTATTGATAAATTCTACCATCTGATGAGTGAACTGCATACACATGGTGTTGCTACTACCATGGAAGAAAAAGTGTCAAATTTTGCAGACGGATTGCCAGAAAAGTGGGCTTCATTTGTGTCAAATCTGAGACAGAATGAGATGCTGGCAAAGTTGGATATCAATGACTTCATTCTAAAGCTACGAGAAGAAGCACTTAGGATGAAGTACCGAGCTCAGAAGTCTTCATACACTCAGAATCCAGCTTTGTACAATGCCACTCCTCAAGCTAAGACATCTGGAGCACCTCTTCAGACTGCATTTGTGTCTAGCTCATCTGGTCCTTCACAAGCTTCTCCTTCAGGATCAGAAACGTTAGGGTCTTCTTGTACCCATTACATTGGATCTGAAGCAAATGCTACTAGACTGAAGACCGAGAACCTCGGTAATGTGACTGTGGAAGTAGCTCGAGAGCACATGGATCTCTTGGCAGCAGTGGTGCATTCTTATGATGGACTTGTTGCTGGGAAGATTGGAAACAGTTATATGGCAGATGAGGACTACGAGCAGGTGGATGAAATTGAGCTGGAGAGGATGGACATTATGTGGGCCTTAGCAAGTGCTGTCCGGAGGGCGAAGAAGTTTGTGAAAAAGACCGGACAGAACTTGGTTGCTACTAAGGATACCACATTTGGCTTTGACAAGAGCAAAGTGACCTGCTTTAACTATGGAGAGAAGGGGCACTTCAAAAGAGAATGTGTGAAGCCAAAGAAGACTGGGAACGGGAACCCATTATCATCCTTCACTCGTCAAGATAAGCAAGCTAGCAGTTCTACTTCATCAAGCAAGGATCCAAAAGCCTTGACTGCCCATGATGATGAAGGACATGACTGGAGCTTTCGCTTTGTCTCTCCAGGGGAATCAAACATTGCGAGCGTGGAAGATTTAGATGATGATTCTGCGAGTGAAGGAGATATTGCAGTTGAGATAGCGATGTCAAATAGTGAAGATACAACTGCAACTGAGGTCAGCTACAAGCCTAAAGAAGGGACTTCCACAGCAAAGACAGAATCACCAGAACCAGAGACATCTGATGCTGTGTTGATGGCTAATTCTTCTGAATCTCCTCAGGGTGTTCGCTACAGTGCTGAAACCAACATGTGGATTGTAGACAGCGGAGCATCCAGGCACATGACAGGAAACAGGGCTCTTTTATCAAACGTCAAACAAATAAAATGAGGGCATGTTTCATTTGCTGGAAACAAAGGATGCTATATCACAACTCAGGGAGAGGTTGGAAATCAGAAAGTTAAGTTTGATAAGCTGAACTACGTTCAACAACTTCAAAACAACTTACTTTCTGTTTCCCAAATATGTGATAAGGGATTTAAAGTCATATTCGACAACAAGAAGTGTTACATCCTAAAGAAAGACTACGTGATTCCGGAGGACCAAGTTCTAATGACAGCTTCAAGATATAAAGATCTTTATGTTTTGGATCTGTCAACAGCTTCAACAACGGATCATGAGGTTCAGTGCTTTCTATCAAAAGCCACTGAGAAGGACTCCATCTCCTGGCATAGGAGAATGGGACACATAAATCAACAGAAGATGAATCACTTGATCCAGAAGGATCTCGTGAGAGGAGTTAACGTCAAAAATTTCCAACTTTCGGATTTTTGTGTAGCTTGCAAGAAAGGCAAACAGACGAAGAAGTCTCATAAGGAAAAGAAAGTTCATTCAATAGAACTTCCTCTTGAACTTCTTCACATGGATCTGTTTGGTCCAATCAGTACAAAGAGCATTGTAGGTGACTTGTACTGTTTTGTGGTTACTGATGACTACTCAAGATTCTCTTGGGTAATGTTTCTGAAGTCCAAATCAAAAACATTTGAGTCATTCAAGGAGTTAATAACCACACTGGAATCTCTCTACAAGCTGAAGGTGAGACAAGTACGCTCAGACAACGGGACTGAATTCAAGAATTAGTGGATGGAGGCTTACGGCAAGGAAAAGGGAATTGTGCATCAATTCACTTCTGCCTACACGCCTCAGATGAATAGTGTTGCTGAGAGAAAGAACAGAAGCTTGATAGAGACTACACGGACAATGCTGGCAGACTCGAAACTGCCTATCCAATTCTGGAATGAGGCAGTGGCGAATGCATGTTATACATTGAATCGAGTTCTGATAGTCAAAAGCCACGGAAAGACATGTTACGAGCTACTACAACGACGTAAACCTAATCCTGAGTATCTCGAACCTTTTGGCGCGCCCTGCACACTTCTGAAGAAGACTCAAGAAGGTAAATTCAGCGAGAAGGCTGATGAAGGAATCTTCCTAGGATACAACATACCGAACAAGAGAGTTTACAACAAGTCAACGGGTTTAGTAGAAGTGTGGTGTAATGTTGATGTTCAGAGATATACCACACCACCTACTGGCAAAGTACCCGCCTACTTTTTCGACTATGATGGATTCTTCAAGTCCTTCAACATCCCTATCTCTCCTTCTGATGACGAGTTAGCTACACGGATGATGTATGACATCTTGAATACACCATCTCTCGATTCAACATCATCGAGCTCACAGGGAGAATCATCTAATCAGTCAAGGGGAGTAGTCGACGACAGTGACTCCACCTCAGAAGATGAAGCTGAAGAAGATGAACAAAACAGTCAGGAGGAACAGGTTCCAATCCCTGAAAGTCCACAAGCATCTAACAGTGATGCTCCTTTGACTTCGAAACCTCAAACTCCATCTACCTCAGATGCAGAAGCAAATGTTTATAAACTTGGCTCTGAGGTAGCTGTTCCTACTACTCCAGGATCACATCTAAACGTCTATCATCCCCTAGACAATGTCATTGGGGATGTCAGATCAGGAGTACAAACAAGAAATCAGCTATACTCAGCTGATTATGCCTCTGTTATGGAAAAAGGATACATTCATGATGGTGCTTATCGGTGTTTTGTCTCGCAGTTTGAGCCAAAATATGTCAGTGAAGCACTAAACGATGAGGCGTGGGTGAGTGCCATGCAAGAAGAACTTCTTCAGTTCAAGAAGTTAGGTGTATGGACTCTAGTAGATAGACCTAAAGGTGCTAAGGTCATTGGCACCAAATTGGTCTTGAAATGCAAGAAGGATGACCAAGGGGTCATTATCAGGAACAAGGCTCGACTGGTGGTTCGGGGATTTCGCCAAGTCGAGGGGATTGACTACAATGAAGTGTTTGCACCCGTGGCAAGGATGGAAGCCATCCGTATCTTCCTTGCCTATGCATCATATATGAAGATTAAAGTCTATCAATTAGATGTGAAGAGTGCATTCCTTCATGGGGAAATAAGAGAGACAGTCTATGTCAGTCAACCCGAGGGATTTGAAGATCCTTATCATCGGGACAGAGTTTACAAACTTGACAAGGCCTTATACGGGCTTCATCAAGCTCCAACGGCCTGGTATGAGAAACTCTCGACTCATCTTGTGAAATACGGCTTTCGCAGGGGAGTCAGTGACTGCACGCTGTTCATCAAAGAAAAAGATGGAGACCTACTGCTCGTATAGATCTATGTCGATGACATAATCTTCGGTTCAAAGAACGAAGAATTATGCAAAGAGTTTGAAGCAGTTATGAAGAAAGAGTTTGAGATGAGTGCTATGGGGGAGATGAAATTCTTTCTCGGGTTACAGGTGGATCAGACACCAAAAGGGATCTTTCTACATCAGACCAAGTATGTGGGAGACATTCTCAGTCGGTTTGACATGGAGAATACTTCTGCAGCTGGGACTCCACTTGCTACAAATCATGATATAGCACCTGACAAAAGTAGAGATCTGGTAGATGCCACAATGTACCGAGGAATGATTGGATCCCTCATGTACCTCACTGCCTCAAGACCTGATATCATGTATGCTACATGTTTATGTTCTAGATATCAGGCTAAGCCTAAGGTTAACCATCTGATCGGGGTCAAGAGGATATTTCGTTATCTGAAGGGTACACCCACACTGGGGTTGTGGTATCCTCATGATGATGACTTTGAGCTCACGGCGTATAGTGACTCGGATTACGGGGGCTGCAAGATGAACTACAAGTCTACATCAGCAGGATGTCAATTATTTGGAAGGAGATTAGTTACCTGGCAGTGTAAGAAGCAGACCTCGGTTGCATTGTCAACCTGTGAAGCCGAATACGTTGCTGCTGCAAGTTGCTGTTCACAAATCATCTGGATTCAACAGCAAATGCGGGATTACGGTTTAAAGTTTTCTTCTACTCCTATCATTGTTGATAACTCTGCTGCAATTGCAGTAACTAAAAATCCGGTACAGCATCCAAAGACCAAACACATCGGTATTAAATACCATTTTATAAGAGACTGTTTTGAAAAGAACTTAATCGATGTGGTAAAAATTAATACTGATTTTCAACGCGCTAACCTCTATACAAAAGCCTTTGATAAACCACGTTTTCTATATTTGTTAGAGGTCAACGACGTTAAAAAGAAAAGTGATGTTATCCCTGATGATGATCATGTGTAGTCCGATGCAGTATAGTTAATTTTTTTATTTTCGTTATTTATTTTATGTTTTGTTTAAATTAAATTCATATGGGCTTCCATCTTATCACTGGTTAACACAATCAACAATATTCCAATAAGGGGTAATGAGCATGTAAACGCCAGAAATGTGTGCGGATGACCATAAATAGAGCAAAGCACGAGAAAAAAAAATTGAAAGACAAATGCTATCAAGCTAATGACTTAGGTTGTTGGTGCATTCTGTGCAAAAGAAAATTAAGCTGCTCTAACAAGAAGATAGGTTGTGTGCCTCTCTGCTGTGCGATGGCACTGACCTTAGGATAAGCATAACCTAAATATTCTAGAATTCATTGTTATTTGCCGCCTCTCTGCTGTGCGATGGCACTGACCTGAGGATTGGCTTCTCTTTGAAAGCTCTAAGAATAGTCTCTTCTTGCAAAAATACCCGTAGATCGCTCAAAAGCTCCTGAGGAATGTTGATTACCATATAAGTGTGGAATCCACAAATGTTAGTTGAAATAATTAAACCTAAAACTATCACCAGTTTGTGTCAAAAGTCTGTGTATGGATTTAAGAGGACAAATATACTGACAATCATTGTGGCTGCAATTCTTGAAAGTTCAAATCAATGTGGAAATCTAATAGTACCAGTATGATTTCCTAAATTTGCTAAGACTCTGGATGAAAACCAAGAATTGAGCTTCAAAAGGTTTTGATAACAAATTCCAAATGATTTGATTTGCCTGTATGATTCCAAAATTGAATTGGTCCAGGTGTGGTCAAAATAAGTAGAAGCTGCCTATTCTAGAACCAGATCAGTAGATTTCTATCTTAGGATTTATCTCTCACAAAAAGTCAAAAACAATTTTAATTTTTGTATTTTAGTTTAAGTTTCTAGTTTTTTTAGTCATTTTAGTTTGTTTGTTTGTCGGAGTACATCATGAAAATCAGTATGGGACTAACTCACCAAAAAGGGTCATGTCTGAGATGACCACATGTGTTTTCAAAGGATAAATGGGGCACGTCTAAGGTGACAAATTGTTTAAAAGGATCACGTCTGAGGTGATCAAAGGTTTTCAAGTTAAAGTGATCATGTCTGAGATGATCAAATGCTCATAATGTTAATTTCAACAGTTAAAAAAGGTTTAAATGTTAAATATTCAAAATGGCAGAAAATTTAATAAGTATGACCCATTCGCACGAATGGACCAACCGTATGGACTTATAATACGAATGGGAGCCATTCGTACGAAATGACCATGAGTATGGACCATCCAACCGAATGACCCATACGATTGGCCCAGTCGGATGCTTAAGAGCGAACGAATGAGTCAGTCGCACGACTGAGATCCAGTCGGACGACTGAAGAAGGGCGACTGAACCAATCGCACGACTTAGGCCCACTTGCACGACTGAAAGGTGCGTATGAGCTCAGTCGCACGATTGAATTTAGGGTTAGTATAAATAGAGGGAGAGTCGGTCGCAGAGACTCACCACTCTCACATTAACCCTAAATCGCACGATTAAAGTCACTCTGTCCAAATTTCGTTTGATCTCTATAAACCCCTGTTTCTTACATACTGACCATTGACATCGATTCTACAGGTAATTTGCGGTGAAGAGACACTACAATGACATTCAATTTGACACCAAATCTGTACAATCGGACTCGCTAGAATAACCGAGACTTAAGTGGCTAAATAACCTAACTAAACGACTCAAACAAATGAAATTAAAGATGTTAGATGTTATACGAATGGATTGCGAGTCTAATGAACCAGAACACGAAGTCTAAAACTCAAAATTGGTGAAAATTGAATTTGAATTGAACAGTCAGTACATCATGCGAATAGACAGGTTGATGAACTTCAGTCGCACAACTGAAGGGTGCGAACAGCTTAACCGCACGACTGAACCATGCGTATGAGTTCAGTCGCATGACTGGTGTAACCGCATGAGGTTACATACGCATGAATTTAGTCGCACACCCAGTCGTACGCATGGGGTCATTCGCACGACTGAATCCTAGTCGCACTGTTCAGTCGCACGACTGATCTTAGTCGCACAACCTCATTCGCATGACAGAAAGATTTTTTCTTCAAGTCAAAATGTTTCATGACATTCTTAGCCAATGGTACTAATGTTTACTTTGTTTATGTAACAGATGGCGAGTCGATGGACTATGAGTACGAAGCATAATATCTGTGTCATCTAGATCTGACATCCAAAAATGCTGCTGATTTCTCGGGCATTATCACCTTCTTAAGGAGATCGAGGATTGCACATGCCATATGTGCTCCCTGTACTCCTTATCGTTCCATTCAGCAGGCCTTCTCGGAAGGTGCTACAGTTGATCGATCCACTGTGTCTCACTGCATCAAAAGTACAATCTTTGGAGAGGCTATAGCTATCACAGAGGAGGATCTAAAGATAGTGTTACAGTTGGGGGACGATGCTGATTGTCCGACTAGACTACACCCCCTCACTGTAAGAGGATGCTTTCTTCGAGCCAAGTACTCTGGGGACATCAATGCTGGGGTGCTCAACAAGAGCAACCTCTGTCCCCAGTTTAAGTATCTTGCGCACGTGCTGCTAAAGTGTATAGCTTCCAGGAAGGGAGGTTTTGATGAGTTATCCGACCAGATCCAGAACGCGTATGTTGCGTTGGTGCTGAACCACCCGTTCAGCTTCTCCAAGATGATCTTCACCTACCTGGTGGAGAACATCGAGGGGGAAGGGAAGGAGGGCTTCTGTATGTACCCGAGATTTATGCAGATGATCATAGACCAGAAGCTTCCCTCCCTTCCAAAGGAGAAGGATGATGTTGTTGCTCTTGAGGTGATGGACGATACCACCTTGGGGAGGATGAAAGTATACAGGGGGAAGCAGGTGAAACCCCCTGTCAGGAGATTGTTTGGGCATTTGGCCCGGGAGGACTATGTGGTGCCAGCTAGGAGGAAGTGGCGCCACGACAATAGTGATTCGGATGTTGAGCAGATTGCTCTACCCACTCATGACTCAGATGATGATGATAGTGGGGATGCTGGAGATGACATGCCCATTCCACCAAGGGGCACAGCTACAGACGTTATACCTCCAGTATCTGCCCCAACAGGAGACATAGCAGAGTCAGCAGGATTCCACCAGGACTTCATACCTGGTGAGGAGGAAGACGAGTCTGATGAGGAGCCATTGACGAGGACTGTGGGAAGCAAGGTTGTTCTCACAGAGCATGGACTCCGGGCGGTTGGTGAACGCCCCAAGGATTCGGGAGAGATAGCTGCAGATCCTAACTATGCTCCTGAGCCATCTGGCCGTGTTCTAGGGGGAGCATCCACCTCGACTGGATCGAGGAAGAAAAGGATGGCTCAGCCCCACGTCCAGAAGAAGAAGAAGAGAAGACTCACCTTCGTCACCACCACAGCCACCACAGCTACCACCACCACTACCACCCCTACAGCCACACCATCCACCACCACAGCCACCACAGCTACCACTACCACCACCACACCTCCCACCACTATACATATGCCAACCACCACCATATCTTTCACTCCTACATCACCTCCACTATCATCCAGACCCAACCCTATCTTCACCACAGCTACCACCACCACCACTAGCCACCAAGCAGGACCCTCTTCACATCCCTCACATATATACGGATCACCTCTACCTCCAATTGGGGTAGAGGAACAGCTTTCAACGCTGAACCGGATGGTGATGCATTTGTTAGCTGCTGATGAGGAGAAGACAGCGCAGATCCGTAACCTGACAGATCTTACTGCGGCGCAGTCTCAGCAGATCTCGGAGCAGGCTCGGTTGATCGAGGAGCAGGCCCAACAAATGGCTGCTCAGAGCCACGAGATCGCCCAACTCCAAGAGCACAGTGTCACATCTGCTAAGAAGACTGAGGAGTTGGTGGAGGCTAAGAAGACCATCATGCTAAAGCTTAAGGGATCTAAAGATGAGCCACTGAAGATTAAAGAGGGAGATGGTGATGATGGTGATGATGATGATGAGGATGATGATGAGGACGATGATGATGAGACTGATGATGATGAAGGGATTGAAGAAGAGAGGACAGAGGAGAGGAATGAGGATGATGATGAAGAAGGAGGAGATGCAGCTGCATCTGCCTCTGCTCAAGGTCAGGAAAGGAGATCTAAGAAGAACCAAGACCAACGAGCTTCTTCCTCTGCTCCACCAAGCGATGATCCAGTGATCCAAGATAAAATAATGATTAGATGTCTATGTATTTGATTACTTTTGTATTTGAATCATGTATTTAAACTTATGTATTCGATGTTTATATTAAGATTAATGCATTTCTTTCTTGATTACTAACTAATGATTGTTATGTTGAATGTTTAAATCAAACAGATCCAAACTATCAAAGGGATGAATTCGATGTTGCTCCCCTTCAGCAGGTCAAGACTCAGTTAACTGTGATTCTTGATCTGCAAGGGATTGTCAGGAGGTCTGTGAGTTATACCCCTAAAGAAGGGGAAATAATTCACGATCTATCAAATGAGCAGCTAGCTGAGATCTTCAAGCTAAATCCCGATGAGATTGTAAAGGATGCTCCAACATGTGACTCTACAAGTGACGAAGAGCTAAACGATGTTGATGAAATAAAGATAGAAGATGTCACAGCCAAGAACTACCCACAGAATGCTGACAACGAGGGAAATGTGATCCCCAATCTGGGTGAATCCCTTGTCAGTGATTTGTTTGAGGTGTTAGATAAGATGGAACAGGAGTCAGAGAAGACAGAAGGAACGGCCCAAGCCTCAAACGATGATGTTGACATCCGAAAGGCTGAATGGGCTGCTTCTTTTGAAGAAGTTCGAGCCCAACACGCTGCACCTAAACAGATGGTCTACACCAAACTCTACAGAGTCAAGAAACATCATAAGGTGTCGGGCAGGATTATAGCGTGGGCATATTTTGAGGATCTAAATGTCTATGCAGTTAAGAGGGAGAAGAGCATAGAGTACTTTAGATTTCCACATGATCTAAAGACTCTACCAGGTTTTGAGCTCAACCAGCTGGCCAAACTGAAGCTATTGTATGCTGACCCAAGAAAGATGTCAGGCTGGTTTGAGGCTGCCCTAAGGAAGGAGTACCACACCAGGTGGGTTAACTTCAGACCCCCAACAACCTACAAGGTACATCAGAAGGTCTGAAGTTGATGCCATTACTGGAAAGCCAAAGATAATGCTGAAGTGGAGTCCTCCGCGCACGATGTCAAGAATCCCTCTAAGGGAAATGCCACAGGACTTCACTCCACACTTTAAGTTGTGGTACTATGATTGGAGAACAGGAGAAGAGGTCATAGTGCTAAATAAAGAGGGACAAATGGATACTATCAGGGTATTTGACCCAATGTGGCTTACCAACTTGTCAGCTAATGATGTCTACACTCTATACAAGTGGCCACTATTCTATGACACGCAGGATATAGTACAAGCCCTCCAGTTCCAGAACGTCATAAGACTCTGCTTTGCGTTTGAGATTCACACAGGAGTCACAAGAGAGGATAAGTACAAAAAGTATGAGGAGGTGATGCAGAAAACAAGACATTAGAGAGATCTAGGTCCAAGGGGGAGTTTGTTAATACATGTATATACCTAGATCATGATATGAATGTAATAGATCTTGTTTGTCTGATACTGATGTAATGTTTGGAATGTTAATGAAATGATATTGGTTGTTTGTGATTTATAACGTTTAATATTTCATTAATGAGTCGATGTTGAATTGGTTAAATAGGTTTGTGATTGTTTGAATTGATACACATAATGTTATTTAATAATCCATTCAAACTTAACAAAATGAAGTTTTCATGCGAATGGCCCATACGAATGGACCATACGCATGAATAACTCCATACGAATGACTTAGTCACACGACTGAACCAGGAGACTGGATCAGTCGTATGATTGTAACATAAGATTGGCTCAGTCGCACGACTAAACACTCAGTCGTGCGGATGGATCAACCGCATGGTTCAATCGCACGACTGAACCATACTAATGGTTCAGTCGCACGAATGAACAACACTAACCTATAAATACAACCCAATTCGTGGAAAAAAAAGCATTCATTCTATTTCGACTCTAGACGTACCCTAGCCGTCCAGAAGCCTCCAAGTTCATACTCCAAGTTTATAGAACGCTGTAGATCGATTCCTAATCGATTCTTAACGTTTGATTCAATACTTTATTGATTCTACGTGCGTTCTCACTGATTGGATCGCCAATCAAATAGGATTTCGCACTATTTGGTTTGGTTTACACGTTAATCATTCGGTATTTCGTTCAAATACCAGGTCCTAACAACAAATACATCACCTTCTCTTTCAATTGAGGGAAACTCTACATTGATGATTACTTGGATGAACCTTGGAAACATGAACATCTTGTCAGTCTTCTGGACTCTAATTTGATCACACAAACATCCAAAGATGTACTTTGAGTAATTGTATGTTCTTCCTTAAAAGATTCCAATGATGTCTGAAGAGATGTGCCTTGAAAATCTATCTAATCCGGATTTCCTATTTGAGATACACTTTTGGTAAGTGTGACATAGAAACCGGTAAGGCTTGCACAATCTCCCTTTCTTGATTTCTCCCATTTAATAGTCACCATCATATCCTAATAGATTGAATATCTTTTCACTATAGTCATGTTCAAATACATCTGGGTGACCTATCTCTTGTTCTCCAAACTCAAGAACTCTCCTAATAATCTGTTCATCAATTCTCAGTCGCTCATTCTTAATCTCTGCATATATAACTTCATACTCTCCTTCTTCTTCTATCTGAGGAGAATTCTAGAAATCGACAATGTGCGATTGATAAATAACTGGATCTGCTGTTAGAGCATAAAACAACCTAGACCGTCTTAAGTATCGAATAATGTCTCAACATCCTTCAGATACTGGGTCATCGGCATTGAGAAAAGCACAGACATTGTGTTCTCTAGCAAATCTGTTTGCCATCTGCGTAGAAGAATGAGAAAGATTAGGTTAAAACAAAAATTTAGACATAAGAATATGAAGAGTCGAGACGAATCAAACAATTCATTATTGATGATTATGATATGTTTTACCTTGTTAACGATGATCTAGAGTTGAATCAGAGATCAAGTTTAGTGTATGATTTGATGTTTTGATGAGGGTAATTTGAATGTTGGTGGAAAGAGGAGTTAACTTTTTGTGAATGATTTTCTAGGTCTGAACAAGTGTTTTGAAAAAGTGAATAATAAATAACAAGTCAAAAACATCATTTATACTCCCTCAGACTTATTAATTTCATTTAATTAAATGATGTGGGACCCTCTTTCCTTATTACCCTTCCGTGGAAATTTACTGTTTCCGCAGATTCTATTTCTTCTGTAGATCATCTACGGATGACTATCCTTGGAAACTGAACTGAATCTGATGAAGTATAATTTGATTTTCTATAGGTTACAAATCTATGGAAATGTATTATACTTTGTTTTAATATCAACACATCCGTAGGTGTAACGCCCCGAAAATTTGAAACAAGCTAATTAATAATAATGAGCTTAGTTGGGAGTTATTTAATATTAAAAAAAGAGAGAGAAATAGATTATGGACCAAATTAACCTTACGGGTTATATGTTAGACGAGTTTAAGGTCTTGTGAACACCCGGTATATAAACACAAATCAGCCATATTCATCATCATTTGCAACTTAAACAAACAACCTCGTAGAGAGAGAGTGTAGAGAGAGAAAGTGGAGAAAATTGAAGATTTGAGGCTTTATGGATCAAAGGATTGAAGATCTGTGTTTTTTGGGCATTAAACAACAAGTAAATAACAAGAATTCAGGTAAGAATCATCATCCAAACGTCCCTTTTAATCATACCTGGATTCTAGGGTTTGGGGGTTTTGAAAAGTGGTAAAAAATCAACACAAAAGTCATGTTTTTATAGCTTAGATATAATTTCATGGATGAAACTAAGGATTTGTATGTAAAAAGTTGAAGTTTTGGGTTAAAAACGGGCTGGATCGTCATATGCGTCCAGATAAACTATCAGTTCGTCCACAGAAACTGTCAGTTCTTCCTGCGAAACTGTGGATCATCCAGCGAAACTATAGTTTCATTGGTAGTTTC
Source organism: Flaveria ramosissima (assembly GCA_025215565.1). Taxonomy (NCBI): domain Eukaryota; kingdom Viridiplantae; phylum Streptophyta; class Magnoliopsida; order Asterales; family Asteraceae; genus Flaveria; species Flaveria ramosissima. Next base: position 31,024,174 of record CM046032.1, read on the forward strand.
GCGGCCATGCATTCCAACAAAATTTGGGCGAAAATGCCACGCGAAATGTGAACTAGCAGCGAAACTAGCTGCGAAACTAGCAGAGAAACTGTGTAGAAAATGACCTGTTTGTATGTTAACTCATATGCAGACTATGTATCGTGAGCATACTTTAGGTGAAGTTATTGAAGAGACCAGGTGAGTTCTAGATCCCCTCTTTTACAAGTTTTCAATGGTTTTTGGGGCTGTTATGCATACCTTCGTGATGTTAAATGCTTAACTATATGACTTTCGAGATGTTAGCCGTAAGATGTATGATTACTGTACGAGAACTAGAATGAATAGTTAAGCTAGTGCTCAATAGGCTAAGTGATATGAATGTGCCTACTTATGATGCTTTATGAGGGTATGATGTATTATGATGCCTTAAACTACTTTCTCTCGCGATGAAAAAGATTTTTTTATGAAAGCTTTACTTGAATGTTTTATGTGTAATAAGTAAAGTATTATCTAAAATGAAGTGGAAGATAATATTAATGAGAAGTGGAACTTAACGAATGTTACCTCGGGCCCGTTTAATGATGAAAAGTCTTGCGAGCACTATGATAGACTTCACTTATGTGAGTCTGATGTATGATGATTGATCTGTATTCATGAGCGGGCTATGTGCCTTGCAGTGTAGATCAACTGTCGGGGGTTAGCTACCATGATGATGTGTACCGACAGGGATTGACATTCGTTGTGAAAGATAACGAAATGAATGAAAGATCACGAAATGAATATGATGATATGTATGTGACGATGAATGATCACTCACTAAATGCAAAGGTTTTGAAATTTATGAATAAGTATTTTATTATAAAACTAGAACTCACTCAGCATAGCTGACTTTGTGTGCATAATAGTTGACAGGTAACGATGCAGCTGTGGAGTGCAGGCATGGATGAGATAGCTACTGGAACAATCCGAGTCTAGCATTCTATATTTTGAGATGATGGTTGTAAATGTCAAGTTTTTATAATACAACTATAAGAACAATGTTTTATCATGTATCTACAGTTATATATGAAATGTTTAAATTTCACTGCAAAATGTCATGTTTTAAATGTTTTACGCTATGAATGACCACTGTAAGGCCGCGTTCCCGGAACACTTACAGTTGGTCATTCATAGCGTAAAACATTTAAAACATGACATTTTGTAGCGAAATTTAAACATTTCATATATAATTGTAGATTCATGGTAAACACATTGTTCTTATAGTTGTATTATAAAAACTTGACATTTACAACCATTGTCTCAAAATATTGAATGCTAGGCTCGGATTGTTCCAGTAGCTATCTCATCCATGCCTGCACTCCTCAGCTGCATTGTTACCTGCCAACTATTATGCACACAAGTCAGCTACGCTGAGTGAGTTCTAGTTTTATAATAAAACGCTTATTCATACATTTCAAAACCTTTGCATTTAGTGAGTGATCATTCATCATCACATACATATCATCGTATTCATGTCTTATCATTCATTTTGTTATCTTTCACTTCATCATAAACGAGATTGCACAAAGCAAGAGATCCCTGTTGATTGACAACGAATGTCAATCCTTGTCGGTACACGTCATCATGGTAGCTAACCCCCGACAGTTGATCTACACTGCAAGGCACATAGTCCGCTCATGAATACATATCACTCACAATACATTAGACTCAGATAAGTGAAGTCTATCATAGTGCTTGCAAGAATTTTCATCATTAAACGGGCCCGGGGTAAAATTCGTTAAGTTCCACTTCTCATTAATATTATTTTTCCCTTCACTTTACATAATACTTTACTTATTACACATAAAACATTCAAGTAAAGCTTTCATAAAAAAATCTGTTTCATCGCGAGAGAAAGTAGTTTAAGGCATCATAATACATCGTACCCTCATAAAGCATCATAAAGTAATCATACATCTTACGACTAATATCTCGAAAGTCATATAGTTAAGCATTTAACATCATGAAGGTATGCATAACAGCCCCAAAAACCATTGAAAACTTGTAAAAGAGGGGATCTAGAACTCACCTGGTCTCCTCAAATAACATCACCTAAAGTATGCTCACGATACATAGTCTGCATATGAGTTAACATACAAACAGGTCATTTTCTACACAGTTTCTTTGCTAGTTTCGCTGCTAGTTTCGCAGCTAGTTTCACGTGGCATTTTCGCCCAACTTTCGTTGGAATGCATGGCTGCGAATCTACCAGCGAAACCATAGTTTCTCCGGATGATCCACACTTTCGCAGGAAGAACTTACAGTTTCTCTAGACGAACTGACAGTTTCTCTAGACGTATAAAAATGATGATCCAGCCCGTTTTTAACCCAAAACCTCAATTTTTTACATTCAAATCCTTAGTTTTTCATTCATGAACTTATATCTAATATTTTTACATGATTTCATGCATAAAAACACGACTTTTTTTGTGATTCTTTACCACTTTTCAAAACCCCCGAACCCTAGAATCCTGGTATGATCAAAAGGGACGTTTGGATGATGATTCTTACATGGATTCTTGCTATTTACTTGTTGTTTAATGCCCAAAAACACAGATCTTCAATTCTTTGATCCATAAAGCCTCAAATCTTTAATTTTCTCCACTTTCTCTCTCTACACTCTCTCTCTAGAAGGTTGTTTGTTTGACTTGCAAATGAGGATGAATATGGATGATTTGTTTTTATATAGCGGGTGTTCACGAGACCTTAAACTCGTCTAGCAAATAACCCGTAAGGTTAATCTGGTCCATAATCTATTTTCTCTCTTTTTTTAATATTAAGTAACCCCCAACTAAGCCCATTATTATTAATTAGCTTGTTTCGAATTTTCGAGGCGTTACAGTAGGTTACCAATCTACGGATGGTCACATAGTTTCGCACTGTAGCATCAGCTGACAAGTAAAATTCACTGTAACTTCTACTAAAGTCCAAATTTTGCAAATTTTGCACCGTAGCTTCTGCTGAATTGTAAAGTTTGGAACTTATTTGTTTGTATGATTCTATCAAACTGTTAGAATAATTTGTTTCTTTTGGACCTTGTTGACTTGAAAAACTTCATGTATCCTATAGCCAAGTTAGTGCTCAAGTTCCAATTCCTTCATTTGACTGTTTGAAAATTAAGATTTCATTTGACTTTATGTATTAACTACTCCCCCTAAATTTATGATAAATGATAAACTGATGCATTTATCATAAATTTAAGTAGAAGAATAACATGAAAGGCACTAGACTATCCAACAGAACTGGAAATAACATAACAATAATTATAAACAAAAATTAAATTGATACATATGTACAAGCATATAAAGACATATAATGAGATCATACTATGACACTAAGCATCTTCTTGTATTAATTTGTTTGATGAAATTATACATGAATCTAGTACTGATTGCAAGCATAATGTTCCACATAAATTCAAGCAGGAGTTTGTGGTCAACTAGGCATGTTGTTTATCATGTGATGACATTGATTAAGGATAGACAATTATGGACTCCACATTCAATTCACATTAGAGTTTGTCCTCCGTTTGTGAGTCAATTCATCACTTTCTCACACTTAGAAACAAGTTATAAGTTCTATCTTAAGATTTATTTGAAATCTCATTAATGCTTTGTTGCATGAGCTCTTTAGATAAATGTATAGTTGGTCACAATGGATTATTTTTAGAGCTTATATATAATCATCATCAGGTCACTAGGTCTTTACTCACGTAAAACATAGGTGCCTTGAACCCAAGTCTTTATGTACACAAACCATTGGAAGATGAGGATCATAAGCTGTTCACAAGTTGGTTACACATGTATATCAAGGTGTTCATAAACCCAGGTCTTTGTTTACACAAAACAAAGGGAATATGTTTTGCAAAGATAGAAGTTATTAAGTGTTGGAACATAGTGTGCTTTGGTGAGTGATTTGATCATATCAGGATAAAACTTACTTGTTTGATCCTCAAAATGGAATTTCCCACAAACAGTCACCTTTGCATTATGTTATGCATGCACTTAGTGTATTTTCTACTCAAGCTGAACCTACTCGTATATCAAAACACTTCTGATCAGTATTTAGTGAAAGTTAAAAACTCAGGCAAGTGGCAAAGATATAGTGTAATATCATTTCCTAATATATGAAAAGATGTACAAGAAAACAGACTAAATAAGACACTATTTTTGTATTTTTATATGTTTTATGAGTGTTTTTGGATTTTTCATAAGAATATATACAAGAACAGACTCATGATTTTCTTTTGATGATTATTAATCTAAGTTAATCATGCCCAAAGACTCAATCAGAAAATTAAATCTAACTGAATCAAAGGCTTTAGTAAATAAATCAGCAAGCTGATTTGTGGTATCCACTTTGATTAACTTAATTAAACCTACTTTTGAACAATCTCTTAGAAAATGGTATCTGATTTCAAAATGTTTTGTTTTACTATGTTGTACTGGATTAGCAGTTGTAAGGATTCCTATAAGTCTGATGCAGCCAAAACATCCAAAGTCTCTCTGCATGCATAAACTGAAGAACATAAGTAGAAATGCTTCGGAAGTTTTACTCCTTGCACTAGAAATATTCTAAGTGTAAAATCTTCCGAAGCCAAGACCAACATCTTCCGAAGCCAAAAGTGAAGTCTTCGGAAGCTTCAAAGACAAAGTCTTCCGAAGCTTAAGAGTGAAGACAGATTTCTTCCAAAGACTTTTAGAGACATGTTTTTATCTCATGTACTTTACCATAAAGCTGGACCACCTTTCCGCTGCAACTCTGTTTAGTCACCAACTTACATGAGTTGGTGAAAAGGTCCATTCTTTTGGTAACTATACATTGAGGTCTTGAGTCTGTGCATTCTACTTTATGTACTTTTATCCTTTTTCTAATATATTAGGATGTGAGCTATGGCATGTCATAGTCACTAGTCAAAAGGCAATCTGCCTTTTGACTCTACATTTGATTTTGTTGTCTAGTCTTATGTTGTAACTCCAGGATACACAAACTTGAATCAAATCATGAAGAATTAGATCAAAATATGATAATCACAATCAAAACCCCTTTGATCTCCATTGATTGCTAATAATATTGTTTACAAATAATCCCTCAATCTATTGGTCATTCAACCATTAACCTAATTCTAATTACAATTAGGCTATTTATAGTCTAGTTTAAGTTTCCATATTTACACATAACCCCCTAGACTCTATATTTAGATTAAAACATGACTCAAAGAAAGCAAAATATATTTTGTTCATACAAAATATATTTATTACAATAAAACTCCTAGTCATCTAAATCTTCAACGTCTCGTCTCGGTTCCTCGTCTCGAACGTGTCGGGTTTGACTTTTGTTGACTTTGACTGTGACGTTGACTTTGGTTGACTTTCACTGTGTTGATAATATAGACTATCTTTTACAGCTCCAACAATACTCCCCCTTAGTCTATCATTATCAACTTCTTCAAACGAAATCAGCACCGAGAAGTCAACACTAGAAAGATCTTCAATTTGAATCTTTCTGAATCGGATGAGAAAAATTTTTCATCTCATAAGCTCCCCCTATTTATATGCTCCCCCTTTTCGAGTGCAAACTTTACAAGGATATTGGAACAGGTTTCCCAAATCTCTAATCTTGAGTGCTTTAGAAGATGTAGGAGGAGGATTCCTAGCTCGGTATCTTCTGCAAACTTGAGGAACAGGTTCTCAGATCAGGTACACTGCTCAACTGATGATCGGCCATCACTTAAAGCAAAAATCTGAAACACATTCACAAACACAGTCTCGACATTTCTAATTAGATCATTTCATTTTAACAAAATAAACCCGTGTTTTTTGTGTTTGAAAACAAGCGAACCCGTGTTCGGTTGTACGCAATTTCTGTGAAATGCATGAAAATGATAAAATTGTAACAACATAATATGGAAGACCTAAAAAAATTTTAAAAAGAAGTTTTATTATATTTTTCTATTTTTTAATATATACATGTATTATAACATATTTTATATCTATTATATAATTTTTTGTGTTTTTTTTTGTTTCTTTTTTATTTAAAAACCGAGAACTGAATCGATCATGAGATCATATCCGCAAGATATACTTTAGCACAAAGATGAATTTAATCATCACAAGCAATGAGATCACACTGTAACTGAATCTAATCACAGTCTTTAAATGATTTTGAAATTCTCAAACAGATCAATAATGATTGTTGATATGTTTGTCCACTTAAACTCATGCCCTATCTTTTTCAACAAGCAGTAAATGATTCGTTAGGGTTTGATTAAATACTTTAGAATGCTAGGACCCCACAATCATTTGGCAAAAACCCTCACCCAACCTCAGGATTTCTTGAATTTTGTTACGATATTTATATAGCAAGGCGTGTGCATTAGTGTGCAAGTGATTATCAACAGAATATAGCATTCTGTGAATTAGATGATTTGACACAACTTAGACCAAAATGGTGAGAGCTCCAGGCCTATACTCACGTATAACAAAGGAGATGACCATTTAATCATGTGCCGATGAGAGCTCCAGGTCAGTACTATCGTACAGCAGAGGAGATCATCACTCCAGGTCAGTACTTCCGTATAGCAGAGGAGATTAGCACAAACACAAGACACATAAATACACCAATCATGGCTCAAAGATATGGCTTATATGATTTGTATCATGGTGGGAGAAAGATCAATTCTCAATTCAATTTTTGTCAGGACTCAGTTTTTGTGCAGGCCAAAATGATTGCGTAAATCCAGACATTCTTAAGCATATATTTTAATTTAAATCATCATACTGCTGTCTACTTCATTTTTCAGGCTGAGTCTACCAAGCATATCATTAAAGAATCTGATTTGTTTTTCTTTTATTTACAATTAAAAATAAGATGTAAATCAGATAACAGCATCAGTTACTATCATTTCTCAATTTATAAACGCAAGTCATGCAAAAACAAGCATTTCAAGATGATATACAATCATTTCTCAGTCATCTCAAATCAAGTTCCCAGTTCTCTTTTCATTTTTATTTACGTATACTCTCCCCCTAAATTTTTATTTTTGCAAACTTTTTTATTTTATATATTTCTTATTTTTTATTTTTTTATTTTTTTAAATTTTTTTTTAAACTGTACAAAAATAAAAATTTATCAAAGAAGGTCTTCCAAACTACATTGATATGAAGATAAGAAATGAATTCTCAAGAAATATGCAGTAATTGTGAAGTGAGAACGGTGATTGTGCATATAAATATCCAGATTGTGGATAAAATACCATGACCTTAACCTGTTTGTTCCGCCTCAAATTTGAATCAAGAACAATCTCTGTCAGTAAACCGGATTACTAACAGTCCTCCTGAATTGTTCCTGCACTCATTAACAAATTAGTTAGAAAGGGAAACCCAGGCCATCGTAGTCCTGCAAGTTCCTTTTTCATCAAGATAAGTAACAAGCTTCGGCACACAACCGTTTAAACAATCGGGGATTGTTGTATCCTTCTTTTTAATTTGCCAAATTTGCTTCGGTTCAATTAACTTGGATTTGAATGAATTAAATTTGGAAATCATTTTCTGTTTAAGACCGGAAGGAATTGGTTTGAAACCTTTGGTCATTTTCATCTTTGAATCATGTGAAACCGACTTCACATGAAAAGGTTTGAATGGAGGGTTTTTCATCCAACCATTCAAAGATGTGTGCTTTTTACCTCTTGATCCAGAGAAGCAACCCGTGTTGCCTTTACCTTCTGGAACATTCTTTTTATACTTACATTCGGAGAAGCAATTTGTTTTGCCTTTACCATTCGTAGCAAGTCTTTGAGGACATTTCTTTACCACATGCCCTTCTTTTCCACACTCAAAACAAGCCTTGAAAGGCTTTTGATGCTTTGAAGTCCTGTGTGAAGCATTTGGAATTGGAGATTGCTTTGAGCTTGTAGCAGATTCTTGCTTGTTTTGGTGTTTGCTGTGTTGAACAGTGAATGAGATCTTCACTGATTCACTAGGTGGTTTAGCTGTTGGAGTAGAGATCCGTATTGGTCTTGATTCAGCTTTTGGAAGCTTTTGAGACTTGACAATATCGGGAGATATCTTGATCTGTGAGGAACCAACACGCTCCTCTATGTTTGATTCATCATCTGAGCTTATCCAGTCTCGTATACACAGATCTGCTTCCAAAGGATCTTGATTGACACCTCCTATTGTGTCGGCTTCGGTTATAGGATTTGATTGCCTGACGATTCAACAACTGTTCCTTCTTTAACAAACCTGACAGGAACAAACGAAGGAATGTTACCTGTTTTGAATTTGTTGAAGAAGGTTGGAGAAGCAACTGATATTGATTTTGGAGCATCAGAGGTAGAATCGTCATTAATCTTCTTATCAGACCCCTGCATGAGGAATCCCAAACCTACAGGAGAATCCTGCACATATCTAACCTCTTTAAGATTAACACTGCTTAGACCTGCATTTAAATGATTAGTTTCTGCAGCTTCAATCAAATCATTTGTTGAATGAGGTCTGGGAATTGGTGAATAACATAAAGTAGAAGGAGGTGGAACTGAATTAAATACAGTTTCACCATCAGATTTATATCCAATCCCATGTTTTACCCGCACCCCTTGTTGTTTAGCAATAAGCTCATCCTTTTTCATGTGTGAAAGGGTCCATTTATCAAGCTTTGTTTGAAGCTGAGTTGTTTCAAATTGAGCTAAAACAGCCCTTTCTTTCAAAATATTAATTTCAACGTTACGCTCCAAAATGGTTCTTCTTAAAGATCATTTTCAGCCAATGCTTCATTAAGTTTTATTGAAAAAGCAATTTCATTTTTCTTTAATTCCTGATTGATTGTTTTTAATTCTTTTTCATTTTCCAATAACAATCTGTTTGCCTTATAAATCCCAAATAACCGGATTTTGCATGACGAAGAACACATATCCTGAACAGTCTCATAAAGAAGACCCATGATAGTTCGTTCTGCAGCTAAGCTCTTTTCACAGTTGCAAGCCCATGTGATTTCTTGTTGTTCCTCTTCTTTGACCTTCAGCATCTTGTCAACCTCAGACTCTTTCTCTCTTTTATCAGCTTTTCCAGCCTTATCATCATCGGTTCTCATAGACTCTGGTTTACTGTCATTGTCGACTCTTAAAGCTTCACGATTCTCTTCAACAGTTTCTCTGAATTTAGAGTTTAAATCTGAATCAGTTCTCAATAACTTCAACTTGTCAATCATCTCTGTTTTGTAATCAAGTATGCTTGTTACAGAAGACACAAGATCAGTATTAAGCGCGTGGGTTTGATGTGGGAACACGACTTGCTGAAATTTGTTTCTTTGGATATCCAACTCGAGAGATTTTAGCTTGTTGATCATATCCATAAGTTTTGTGTCGACATAACCTCTTTCTTGCTTCAGCATTTTAACTTGATGATTCCATGCAGACGGAAGAGAGTCTAGAAGCTTTTGAATCTGTTCATGATTACTGAGATCAGGAACATGCTTCTTTAGATTATTTGCCACCTTTAAGAATCGATCAATCAAATCTGACAATTTTTCTTTCTTCATTGCTGCAAAAGAATCAAACCGGCTTTGTGCCGTTGTGAGATTATCTGATTTAAAATCTTCTGAAGATGACATGATTGTACAAATCTTGAACAATTATTCGTCCCAAAAATATTTTTCCCAAAAAGTTTAGAATAATTCTCCCCCGAGAAAAATATATATTTTTTTAAATGTCACGCTAGACAATCTTAGCAACTGGGGTCAAGCTGCCATGTCAGCTTGTTTTTTTTTTTTTTTTTTTTTTTTTTTTTTTTTTTATAAATCTTGCAAAACCGATGAAAATTTCTTTATCGGGATGAACTCAATTAATCCTAACTAGGGGGAAAGTCATCTTTAACATTCGAAATTAGCTGAATAAATGATGGTTTCGCCGAAATTATAGTTTCGCAGAGCTAGTTTCGCAGAAAAATATAGTTTCGCTGAGCCGACAGTACTTTCGCTGGCAATTTCGGCAGCAGTTTCGCTACCCAAATGCTTTAGACTGCTTAGTTTCGTCGACAATTTCGCACAAAACAAACTTGAACTTTCGTTCAAAGATACTTTCGACAGCAATTTCGCTTGTAATATGCACACAAGCACTGTTGAACTTTCGTCAATGAAACTAGTTTCGCAGGACAATAGAAAACAACTTCAATGAGGATAACCGATGTAGTTTCGCTGGAAGAACTCGTAGTTTCGCTGGATGAACTGGTAATTTCGCTGAACGAAGCTGAAAAACTTTTTCAACATGAAATCAATCTGAAATCGCCCAAATCTCAATGGATTTGAAACCTGATGATTAACAGAGCTTTCCCAACCAATAACAAGCAAACTTCAATCAATTTCCATACCAATAACACTCAAATTTGATCCGAAATTGATGAAAACATGATATTGAACAAAAACTACCAAAACCTCAACTTCTCTCTCTAAAAATCTTCAAATCTTCAGTGAATTTGATCAAAAATAGCTCTGATACCAAATTGTAGATCCAGGAACATCAAACTTGAATCAAATCATGAAGAATTAGATCAAAATATGATAATCACAATGAAAAAACCCCTTGATCTCCAATTAGATTGCAAAATGTGTGTTTACAAATAATCCCTCAATCTATTGGTCATGCAACCATTAACCTAATTGTAATTACAATTAGGCTATTTATAGTCTAGTTTAAGTTTCCATATTTACACATAACCCCCTAGACTATATATTTAGACTAAAACATGACTCAAAGAAAGTAAAATATATTTTATTCACACAAAATATATTTATTACAATAAAACTCCTAGTCATCTAAATCTTCAACGTCTCGTCTCGGTTCCTCGTCTCGAACGTGTCGGGTTTCACTTTTGTTGACTTTGACTGTGACGTTGACTTTGGTTGACTTTCACTGTGTTGATAATATAGACTATCTTTTACAGCTCCAACATATGTATCTAGCTGGCTTTCAAAGTATGCCCGACTATAGGATGTAGTATATGTATCTCAAGTACTTGTAACTTTCTAAGTATGCTTTGTAACATTTGTAATAGAACTTGAGAAGCAATATACAGCATTCTTGAAAATCGAATACTTGTGTTGTTTTCCTATCTTGTTCTATCTCATTCTTACTTGTGTTCTTAGCATCTTTCACTTAAGTTAACCAGTTCCCTATTTGATCTGTTAAGTGTTTTAAGTAACTCTCCTTATTACTTTGTTGTGTTGTAAGTGCATACCCTTCACCGGTCCTGCATTTGGTATCAGATCATTCCAGGCTCTTGATATAAGATCTCACCATCTTTAGATCCCTCACATACACAAAATACTTAACAACTCAAATGGCATCTATTACCAAAGCTGATATAGAAACTTGAACTATGACAAAGTCTCCACTGGTCATTCCTGAAGACTTTGATACTAGGTGTCAAAGAATGAAAGGCTTCATCAAGTCTCAATACTCGAGGATGTGGGACTCTGTTGTTAAAGGACCTTACATACCAAGCACCACTTCTGCTACTAGTGGTGGTATGATTCTAAAGGCTATGGCTAATTACTCTGAAGCAGACACGAAGAGAATAAAGATTGACCAGAAAGCCATGACAACCCTTCAAAATGCTCTTCCAAACTCCATCTATAGAGGCTTCAAGAACTGCAAAACTGTCAAGCAACTATGGGAAGCACTGAAGCTGATGTATGAGGGGTCCATTGAAGCAAAAGAGAACAAGAAGGATCTCCTGAAGCAGCAGTTTGAAAACATCACCTTCAAGGTAGGTGAAACCATGACTCAACAATACTTCAGGTATGTTGAGATTGTGGATACTCTAATGGATGTTGGAGTAACTCTTGAGAACAGGGACATTGTAAGGATGTTTATGTCCTCTCTTCATAGACAATGGACACATTATTGTGTTGTTATCAAGAGGACTGAGATCCTTAAGACTCTTACTCTCACAGAGTTGTATGGTATTCTTAATGGCTACCAGATGAAGATGAACATGCAAAACTCATCTGGTAACTCCAGCAATCAACTGAGTTCAGCCCTCCATGTGGTTGAAAGGGAAAGCATTGAACCACAACATCATCTTATATGCTACTCTGACAACTCACAAAAGGGCCCTTTCATCACCTTCCCAGAGGCTCCAAGAGAAATTTACACTCAAGGAAGTCCTTTCCAAGAGACAAGTTCTTCTCATGCCTTTGTCTCTGCTGATGAAACCACATGCAACTTTCTCTTCACCCTTGAAGACCTAAACTGTATCTATCTAGATGATTTGGAGTACATGGAGATAGTTCAGCAGATGGCTCTTCTCACTCACAGAGCCAAGAAGTTCTACAAGAGGACAGGGAGGAAGTTTCCAAAGCAATACAGCCAATGAAAAGTTTGGGCTGGATAAAAGCAAAGTAAAGTGTTACAAATATAACCAGATGGGACACTTTGCAAGGGAGTGTAAGGCACCAAGGACAAATGGTGGCCAAACACAACTACACTGAGAAAGCCCCCCGAATGAGAAGCCAAAGCAGCAAGCTGCAGTTGCTGTTGAAGAAGGAGGCTTTGACTGGAGCGTTCAGGTAGAAGATGCATCTCCAAATTAAGCACTCATGGCAGACCACGATGAAGCCAAGGTATTGGAACATCTTTGTACTCCTAAATGTATTACTAAAGTTAATAGATACAGGTCCTATAACTTAGAAATGAGATCTGATCTTGAGTCCTTAAATATCTTAAAAGCTGATTTTAAAAGAGCTGAAAATGATTATAAACTAAAGATAAAGGACTTAGAGAAAACCATTTCAACTCTTAAACATAAGCACACAAACTACAAGACTCAGATCAAAGACCTTATTATTAAGTTAACTGAATGCCAGGCTGAGTTTGTGATCAGCAAAGCCAAGGCAGAAAAAATGTTTTTTTTGAAGAAGAGACCTTCAAGAACATAATATCCTCACCCTTGCATGAAAAAAATTGTTATCAAAATAAGCAGGGACTAGGATCTTGTGAGATAGCTCCTCCATACATAATCTTGTCTGTAAGATCTCCTAGGTGTGGAAATTATGAAGATGAGCTTCCCCTCATAGACCCTGTGACTGAAGAGGATGAAGAGGAGATGGTGAAGAATGGCTCTAAGAAGAGTGAAGAAGAGCATTTTAAGAAGGGTCACCATCCCTCTGAGGAGAGCAAAGCAGTTGGGATGACCAAGTCCAGGAGAAAGAACTTGATCAGGAAGGCCAAAAGAAAGTCCAAGAATGCTCAAGAGATCAAGGCCACGTTCAATTCTGCACAGAAACAAGTCTTCATCTCTGCAGGATTTGAAGTGGTGAAGGCTGAAGACACCAACTTGAACTCCATCAACAAGAGTTCTGGTTCATGTCCAAATCATCCAATCATCAAGAAGAAGGCTGATCAGTTGTGCACAACTGCTGTACAACCTGAACCATCTAGCTCCGAAGGTAGTTCTATCCCCACAAGAATTGCCACAACATCTGCAAAGATGAAGATAGAGAAGGAAAGTGATCAAGTTCAGCCTTGTTCACAAAAGAAAACTCCTAGAAGGAAGAAAATGGACTGTGTTATGTGTGGGAGTACCTCTCATCTTGCTAAAGATTGTGTTTACAATCCAAATAGTACTCTCCACATGACCAAGAAAGAAACTTCTAAGAGTTTGGAGAAGAAGACGCAAGCTTCGGAAGGAAAATCTTTTTCCTTCGGAAGCTCTAAAATGAAGAAAAAGACAAGTGGAAACTTGCCTTCGGAAGAAAATTTGGTCTTGGAAGAAAGGAATACTTCCGAAGCTCTGAAGCCTGCTATAGTGAAAGCAAGATCTTCTGAAGGTCCAGTCATCAAAACTTCCTAAATTAACAAAACTTCCGAAGTATTGAAGGTCAAGTCTAAGCTTCCAAAGGTGGTGTGGAAGTCAAAGAAAGACCAAGTGGCTAAAAGTTCTTCATCAACATCAGCAAATGATCCTTCTATCATGACTATAGGATCAATTACTATTGCATTGTCTTCAACTTCTTTTGATGAGCCCAAGACCTGTTTCGGGATAAAATCTGCTAACAGTCTTGTATCCTGAATTATTACGTGAGGTGGTGTATCCTTGATTGTGAGTAGTTGAACAAATGAACAAAACAAGTAATGAACGACTAGAAAATAATTGAACAACAGATTTGGTTATGAGGGAAAAAGCCCTTGGAGCGTTAGCACCGCCGGCATTAAAACCCCGGTTGGTGAAAATTATCACCAACTAGTTTATTGATCTTTTGAACAAGTAAATACAATGATTTTTGGAGTCTCAAATCGGTGAGAGCTAAGTGTTACAATAGTAAATCGAATGTGTGTTGTGTGAGTGTAAAGTAGTATCAGATGTCAAGTGTGCGAGCTGAGTGATGTGTCCTATGTTCATCGATGGCACTCAATATTTATAGCTAGGTAGCTACAACTAACTTCCTATAAACTTGGTCGTGGACGTTGTGGTCAATGTGACCGTTGGTGGACTTGGTTCATGCGGCTTCTAACGTTTCTCTTCCACAAACCTCGGAATATTTAGTTATCTCGCTTCCCCCACGTTCAAATTAAAGTAGACCAAGTCAATTCAAACAATCGCTGGTTATACGTTGCTTCTTTTTGAGGATCCTGTATCCTTGATTGTCATGATACAACATCCTTGAAGATACTATATCCTTGAGGATACGATATCGTTTTAAAATTCCTTCCTCAACAATTGTCCCCTAAAAATATCTTCTGGAATGCAAGTGGCGGGCTTCAAAGATATTTTTCTATTTTTAAATTTCAAACGGCGCTTTTACTTCTGATTTGACGCGGACCGGGTCTCAAGGTACAGAGCAAATCTCCCCCATCATTCGCTATATCTACTCAAACGATGGTCTTGATTTAATATCCTGACTTCATAGGTACTGTTCTCATCTTCTCTCTCTCTTTCTTCTTTGTTCTTTCTACAAAAACCCTAGCCGTAAGAATGGCAAAGAGATCGAAACCGTCTCCCTCTTCCAGCTCCAGCAAGACCAACCCTTCTTTCGTTCGCCAAAACCTTCTGAAGGATCCCAAGCTTGAAACCCCTTCCATCAGTGATCGTGATCTTGAAGCTCTCCGATCAAAAGGGGTTTTCCCCGATTCGGTCGTTTTTCACCCTTTCGACCCCAACTTCGCTCTTATATGATTTCTGATAAGTGGGTTTTTTTCCTTGCCTCCCGTTCAAGATTGGTTTCACCTACCCTTTTCCCGCCTTGACAACTCGAATTTTTGAAGACACCGGCCTCAGCTTTGCCCTAGCAATGCCGATGATATGGCGAACCCTCTTCACTCTTGAACCCCTAATCCAAGATCATGGACTCGATCTAAACCTGGGGGACCTTGCTTCGGTATATGAGATTCGAAGCCATGGCTCCTCAAGGTACCTCCTGAAAACTAGGCCTGGTTGTGAACAACTTGTTCTTCGCTCCTCCCAAACCACCAAGCTTTGGAAGAAGGAATACTTCTTTGTGCTGAGGTCTTCGATCCCGGGAGGAAGTGATCTTCCTTCACGATGTCACCAAATGTAGGGTATCTTTTGTTCTTTTTGAGTGACTTATTTGACCATTAACATCTTGTTTGACTTTTTTGCAGCTCTCATCTTCAAAAAGCTTGCTCCTCCTTTGCCCGATAGTGGGTCTAGGATTGGTGATCTACTTACTCTAGACAAGCTGTCAAGGATTCAAGGCAAGAACCACAGAGTCAACAGTCAGTGAAAGCCAAAGCTCCCAGTCAAACATGTCAAGTAAGGAAACTTATTTATTAAGAATAAACGTAAGAAATCATTTTAAATAGCTTCCCTGTTTGTTTTGTGCACAATTCGCCGTCCAACCACTCGCTCTTTGCTCGAAGAAATTGATAGTATGCCTCTAGACAAGCTCGTAAAGAAAGAAGCCGCCACTCCTGTTGTTCCCAAACTTACTACTCCTACTTAGCATGTCAAGAGCCTAGCCAGAAAAAGGAAGTCAACCGAGAGCTCCATCTTCACTTATTTGGAAACTTCCGAGACCTCAAAACTCCTCATCCAGGTATGATGGCTTTTTAAGGGTTTTAGGGCTTAGGCGCAAGGATCTTGTATTCTTCTAAGGATGTTATATCCATAGATGAAAACTGCTTTCATCCAGAGATTGTATCCTTATGTAAATTTTCAATTTGTGGTTTTGTAGGGCATTGAGCACTTCCAACAGTGCCAAGATGACCTAGTCATAGAGCTCTCCGAGCTTAAGCAGTCCTTTGCCGACTACAGTAAGATGGCTGATGCTAGGAAGGATGCTAACGAGGCTGAGCTAAAGAACGCTAGGCAGGATGCTAGCAAGGCAATGGCTGCTCTGGAGGGCTTGAGAGCCGAAAAGGATGGTGTCATCCTTGCTATCAAGAAGGATGCAGTTGTGTCCATCTTTTTGGCCCGACTAAGGATGGCGAAGGAGGCTCAAGAGGCTAGCTATGACGTGAATATTTGGGACACATCCAAGTGGGAGCAAATGGTCATCAATTTGGGCGGAGAGTTAGAGGATGCGGCTGAAGCAGCTGGAGGGTCGAAGGGTAAGCCAAACAAGGGCAAGGACGCCAAGGAGGGAGCTCATGAAACCGGCAAGGAGAAGGAGGTTCCCATTGGCGATGAAGGTAATGTTGACAAGGTCTGAGCCCATTTTTTAGTATCGCATGTAACTGGTTGGTTGTAGCCTTCGGGCTCTTTTGAACAATTTTACTTTTCTTGTACTTAAGTCCCCTTTGTGGGCAGACAATTAACGGTTTGGGTGGAGGGATCCTGAGTTTCAGGACGAAGCCCAAACCGTGTTTAACTCATTTTGGGAATCTGGGTGGATGAATCAACTTATGTTGGATGAAGCCCGGATTCATAACTGGTATTTCAGCATGGTTAACCCATTAGTAAAAAGATAACGTTTCCACTAGCTGCCATGTGTTGTGAGATTGTTTGATTTTGTGAATTGCAATTTGATTGAAAACTTATAAATTTTAAGAATCCTTAGAGGATAAATATCCATGGCCAACTTTAGGAAACGATGTCTTTAAGTAATAAAGATAGAACATAAATTCATAGTTTGATAGCTTAACCTTGATATGTAGATGTGTCTTCAAATAGATCATCCTTAAATAGTTGCTTGATAGCGTAAGCTTGTATCCTTGCTATGTCTTCAAATATATGTTTCCAGCCACTCATGCCTTAATCAGTTTGGAACTAAAGCCCTTAGTAAAAAGATGTCAAAAGCCTTAGCCAACCTGTTATAAAGCCTAGGTCTTCATGCCGGTGTTACTGAAAGGATTCCTGTACCGAGACCAACCCATTCTGGTCTCGTAGCCTTTAAGGATACTGGCGTTAAAGCCTTTTAAGGATACTGGCAATAAAGCCTTTTTAAGGACACTGGCGATAAAGCCTTTAATGAATACTGGCGATAAAGCCTTTCAAGGATACTGGCGATAAAGCCCTTTAAGGATACTGGCGATAAAGCCTTTTAAGGATACTAGCAATAAAGCCCTTAGATGGCACGTGCATGCCAAACCAATTGCTAACCCGAAAGAGTTAGAAACCTTAAGACCCTTCCACTTGGCCAAGAATGAAGGAGTGGTCAGCCATTATTCATGGACTGGCTGCTTCACCCTAGCGTATGGGTTTAGGTAACGTGCGCTCCAGGCGAGGGTATGTGCTCGAACCAAGTTCATTACCCAAAAACTTAGGAAAGTGAAAACTTTCAAACCTTAGAAGGTGCGCTGGACACCTAAAAAACGTAGGAGAGATGATCAATCTCTTATTGGCGACAGGGCCGAAATGACTGGCGACAAGGCCACTTTTATGCATGCATCTTCCGTTGTCATTGAATCTGCAAAAAACTAATCTTGGCAAGAAGTTGGTGTTTAAAATACCCATTCCAAATAATTTAGAGTAAAATAGTCTAAGAAAATAAGGATAATCATAATGAAACATCAAAGTGAGTCGTATACCATCATCCTTGTGAAAATCAGGATATAACATGTTTCAAGGATACAACATCCTTACGTAAAGTATTTCTTGAGGTGTATCGCATTCCATGCTCTAGGTAGAAGTTCACCCTCCATGGTACTTAGTCTGTAGGCTCCCTTTCCTGCCTCCGCATCGATTAAGTAGGGGCCTTCCCATTTCGGTGCTAGCTTTCCAACGGATGCCTTGGTTGTATTCTAGAATACTTTTCTTAGAACCATATCTCCTATTTGGAATCTTCGTATCCTTATATTTTTGTTATAAGAAGCTTTTATCTTTTGTTGATAAGTTGTCATCCTTATCTTGGTTATGTCTCGGATTTCGTCCACTGTCTCGAGGTCTTGCATCAAGGATTCTTTATTCAGCTCAGGATCCTTCATGCTAACTCTCGCTGTAGGAATAACTACTTCTGTAGGAATTACTGCTTCAAAATTATCACCAACTAGTTTATTGATCTTTTGAACAAGTAAATACAATGATTTTTGGAATGTCGAATCGGTCAGAGCTAAGTGTTACAGTAGTAAATCGAATGTGTGTTGTGTGAGTGTAAAGTATTAATCGAAGTCAAGTGTGCAAGCTGAGTGATGTGTCCTACGTTCACCGATGGCACTCAATATTTATAGCTAGGTAGTTACAACTAACTTCCTATAAACTTGGTCGTGGACGTTGTGGTCAATGTGACAGTTGGTGGACTTGGTTCATGCGGCTTCTAACGTTTCTCTTCCACAAACCTCGGAATATTTAGTTATCTCGCTTCCCCCACGTTCAAATTAAAGTAGACCAAGTCAATTCAATCAATCGCTGCTTATACGTCGCTGCTTTTCGAGGATCCAGTATCCTTGATTGTAAGGATACAACATCCTTGAAGATACTAAATCCTTGAGGATACGATATCATTTGAAAATTCCTTCCCCTACAAGATCAATGAGGCTTGGGTTTCCAAATGTAACTAACCATCTCTTTTGTGCAGGAACAGCTCAAGACAAACAAAAATATTTGGATCATTGACAGTGGCGTTCCAGGCACATGACAGGCAATAGGTTACTACTCCAAAAATATATGGATCATTGACAGTGGCGTTCCAGGCACATGATGAAGGATCAGTTGCTTTTGGAGGAGATGCAGGAGGTTACATTACAGGAAGGGGCAAGGTCACAAATGGTAAGCTCAGCATTGAGAAGGTAAACTTTGTCAAGGAGCTTGGGTACAATCTTTTGAGTGTATCCCAATTTTGTGATCAGAGTCATAACATGCTCTTTACTGAGCATCAGTGAATTGTTCTCAGGCCCAGGGTGGTCATTCCTCATGAGCACATCCTGCTCAGAGCCCCCAGAAAAGGGAACATGTACAAGATGGATTTGCAAGAAACATCTCCCTCAAGAGAAGTTTCATGCTTTTTATCTAAAGCAAATAATGATGAGTCTTTCCTCTGGCATAAAAGAATTTGCCATGTAAACTTTAAAAACATGAATAAATTAATTAAGAATGATTTGGTAACTAGAATACAAAAGAAAGAGTTTACAAGTGATGACCATTGTGTTGCATGCCTGAAGGGGAAGCAACACAAGGTATCTCACAAGCCAAAGGAAAGAAACTCCATCATTAATCCCCTACACTTATTACATATGGATCTTTTTTGCCCCACCAGTGTAATGAGTCTAGGAATGACCTCTTATTGTTTGGTGATCATAAATGACTTCACTAGATTCACTTGGGTCTTCTTTCTTAGAACTAAGGATGAGACCCCTGAGATTCTAAAGAATTTCATCTTAAAGATTGAGAATCAATGTGATCACAAGGTCAAAACCATAAGATGTGATCAAAGAACTGAAATCAAGAACCAAATCCTTGAAACATTTTGTGATGAAAAAGGTATTACAAGACAATATAGTGCTCCCAGGACTCCTCAGCAAAATAGTGTTGCTGAGAGGAGAAACAAGACACTAATTGAAGCCGCAAGAACAATGTTGTCTGACTCTAAACTGCCCATTACCTTCTGGGCAGAGGTAGTGAACACTGCTTGCTATGTGCAAAACAGAGTTTTAGTAGTCATGACACATGGTAAGACTCCTTATGAACTTTGGCACAAGATAAATCCTTTCATTGGTTTTCTCAGGTTATTTGGATGTCCTTGCACCATCTTGAATACCAAAGATCAAATTGCCAAGTTTGCTGAGAAATCAGATGATGGCTATTTTATTCGATACTCCTCTCAAGCTAAAGCTTATAGAGTATACAATCTCAGAACTAGAGTAGTTGAGGAGTCAGCCAATGTGAATTTCAAGGAGCACACTCCCAGTGTGAAAGGTTCTGGTTTGGATTGGCTATTTGATCTTGATTTAGTTACCAACTTTTTTAACAAATATTGTGAGCATGTTTTAGGATCCACATATATACTACATGCAAGTTATCCTGACCCAAGATTTGAGCTAAGGAGACCTTCAAGCTACACATCTTCAGCTCCACTGGTAACCAATCCTGCAAATGAAGCTTCTACCAGCACATCAATGACAAATCCTGTTGATACTTCTGGGGTGCCTTCAAATTCCAGCTTAGAGGCACAAAACTCAGATGAAAAAGCTTCAAATGTTGGAGAAAATGGTGGTGGTGAAAGTGATCAGTAATTCCTTGATGATGATAACCACTCCATTGAAGACAACATCAATGATGTCACACACACATTGGATCAAGTCAATCTTGATAAGTGTGCTGATGTGGATGGTGAATCCTCCTTGCCAGATCAGAATTTCTCAAATTTAGATCTGTCTAAGCAACTTGCTCTGATCCTTCAGCTAAGGATTCATAAGTCTCATCCTACCACAAACATCATTGGAGATGTTGATTTAGGGGTGAGAACAAGAGGACAACCCATAATGCAAATGTTTCTCTTCACTCTTGTTTCTTGTCCCAGATAGAGCCAAAGAAAATTGATGAGGCTCTAAAGGATGGAAGTTGGGTTGAAGCTATGCAAGAGGAGCTGCTTCAATTCAAAAGGCAAAAGGTTTGGAACTTATGTGCTCTTCCTCAAGGGAAGACTACCATAGGAACCAAATAGGTGTTCAGAAATAAGAAGGATGATAGAGGACTTGTCATCAAGAACAAGGCAAGACTAGTTGTTCAAGGGTATACTAAAGAAGAAAGAATTGAGTACACAGATGTTTTTGCTTCTGTAGCAAGACTTGAAGCTGTTAGGATATTCCTAGCTTTTGCTGAATCCAAGAACTTCAAGGTCTACCAACTTGATGTCAAGTGTGCTTTATGATGAAGAGGTGTATGTCAGACAACCACTTGGGTTTACAGATCCTGATCATCCTGATTATGTCTGTAGGCTTGATAAAGCTCTTTATGGGCTGCACCAAGCACCAAGGAAGTGGTATGAGACTCTATCTTAGTATCTCTGTCAGCATGGATACAAAAGAGGTACTATATATGGAACTCTCTTCATCAAAGGAATAGGAAATGACATAATGATAGTTCAAGTATATGTAGATGACATTATTTTTGGGTCAACTAATCCAAAGCTCTGTAAAGACTTTGAGAAGCTGATGAAGGACAGGTTTGAAATGAGTGCCATGGGGGAACTCAATTTCTTTCTAGGAATTCAAGTGAAGCAAGTTGACAATGGCATCTTCATAAGTTAGTCAAAGTATGTACAAGACATACTTAAAAGGTTCAACATGACTGATTGTAAGGTTGCTAAGACACCCACAGCCAGGAACCACTCCCTTGGACTTGATCTTGAGGGGGAGTGTGTTGATGAGCATCTCTATAGGGCAATGATTGGGTCTCTTATGTATCTCACAGCTAGCAGGCCCGATATCATGTTTGCTACATGCATTTGTACAAGATATCAAGCCAACGCCAAGATGTCACACCTGGTCACTGTCAAAAGAACTTTAAGATAACTCAAAGGTGCTCCATCACTGGCCTTTGGTATCCAAAGAATTCTAACTTTAATATGTATGCTTATACATATAGTGACTATGGTGGTTGCAACATGAATGCAAAGTCTACATCAGGGGGATGTCAATTTCTTGGTGGAAGGATAGTCTCTTGACAATGTAAGAAACAATCCTGTGTGTCTGCATCAACTATTGAGGCTGAATATATTGCTGCTGCAAGCTGCTGTGCTCAAGTGCTTTGGATTCAAAATCAGATGCTGGACTATGGATTCAATTTCAAGGAGACTCCTATCCACATAGACAACTACAATGCTATCTCAATCGCAGAAAATCCTGTGCAGCACTCAAGGACAGAGCATATCAATATCATGTATCATTTGATTATATACAACTTTAAAAAGGGATTAATCAAACTAGTCAAAGTTAACACAAATGAACAATATGCTGATCTGTTCACCAAAGCTTTTGATGAACAAAGATTTAAATATCTTGTATAAGCTATTGGGATGATTAACTTTGAATAGCTTTTTCTAAAACTTAATCATATTATTTCTAAAACCTGTGTGTCCTAAGTTGTCTATTTCATCATCTTCATAAGCCCTTGTTTTCTTTGGAAGAAAATCTTTTCAAAATACATTTCTTAGATTTTTGTAAATTTTGATCTCTTTTCTTTTTGGAAGATTTAAAATTACCTTCGAAAGAAATTTATGTCATGGTAAACAAATAACTACTTCAGTAATTTTACCTTCGGAAGAAATTTCTGAAATATCTTCCGAAGCTTAAAATCAACTCAAGTATTTTTATGTTTTAAAAGAAACAATTTTCTTCCAAAAGAAATTTACCTTCGAAAGTTTTCATTCTTTTTTCAAAATAAAAACTCTGTGTGTTAGTTCTCTTCCGAAGCAAAATTCTCAAAAACCATTGAAATATCTTCCGAAGCCAATTTGCCTTCGGAAGCTTTTTCTTCAGAACTTCCGAAGCAAATAACCTTCGGAATATTTCTCGACTTCCAAGAAAGCTACTTTTGGGCAAAAGTAAACTACTTTTTCAGAGGTGGGACCGACATCCAGATTTCAAAGTTTATCCTCTTTTATTAACTTTGTCTCAAATCCTTTTCACATAAATACCCAAGGGTTCCCCCCTCTTTCACCATCTTCTTCAATTATACTATTCCTTAAACCTAAATTCACCCAAACCATCTTTGTTCTTCATCTTCCTTCACCTTTAAGCTTCTTAAAATGGCAAATCTAAACCGAAGAAACAACCCTGATTTCTCCATGCAACTTCACAGACAACATAACCAGGTTGCTCTGTTGAACTCTGAGAAAGATGATTGTTTCTCAAAGGTTTTCTGTTTTCTAGTTCTATCCAACTACTTCACCTCACTAACCATTGATCCTACTCTCTATGAGGATCATTTGCTTGAATTTTGGAAGACCTGTCAAGAGGCCATTATGGATGGGGGGAAGGCACTGTTTGCCACAGTGCAAGGGAGGAAAATCTTCATCGCTCCGGCCATCATCAACACTCACTTAAAACTGGATGATGAAGAAGGTGAGTTGTCCTTCCCAAAGGAAGCTATTAATCATTCTTTTGAGCAGTTGGGCTATGAGGGAGATTTCTCTATAAAGACCTTTAGGAAAGGGAAGGTCTCATCCTAGTGGAAATTACCTGTTTCATGTGGTTATCCACAGCTTGTCAAACAAGCATGGAGGGTGGGACCAGATTCCTGAGGATCTCTCTTTTATTGTGGATGGAATTGTTCAAGGGGTCAAGTTCAGGTACTCTTAGTTTGTTTATACAAATTTGCTTGCTAACATGGACTCCTTAGAGTATTATATGTTTCCTAGATATGTTCAACACATTCTCAACTGTGAACTGGGCTCATAGTTGAGGGAAACAGATAATACTCTTAAATTAGGACAGATGAAGCCCAACATCTTTAAAATCATGAAGAAGCCAAATGTAGGCTTCTCAGGGGTAGAAACAGCCATTGTCCCAAAAATGTTAGAGCTCATTGCTCAAGGTGACAACCTAGCAACACAAGCTAGTGTTGAACCCACACCTTCTACCTCCCAACCACCAAAAAGACCACAAATCACCCTCACCTACCAAAGAAAATCCAAACGAACCTCTGTTCAAGCATTGAGCTTGTGCAGGCCCCCATACACTCACCCATACAGGAGGAAGTGGATACTAGAGCTCCCACTTCCCCTGAGGAGCAAACCACTCCCATCTCTTCAAGAATCAGTGCTGAGGTTCCTCATGCTCGGCTTGGTGAGCTCACAAGCCTAACTTCCTTAAGCCTTCACTCTGAGTCTCAACACTCAAGTGAACAACCTTCAGAGGATAGTTACCATCCCCAGCCTTTAGACTTAACTCAACCCATTCCCAACCTTGAATTCTATACTGATGAAGACTTAAGTTTCAGAGAGTACCATGATTCTCTCTACTCTTCCCTACTCAAAGAGAGATGAGTACTCCTGAGTCTCCTTTGTCTAGCCCACATCAGTCCCCTATTACCGAGGTGGATCTCCCTGAACCTGTTTAGGAGGTTCATATGGAAGAGGCTTTCATTTCTGCAAGTGATTACATCATTAAGACCTCAACCATGACAACTCAGCCCATTGACACTTCAACTGAGGCTGTCAATGTGCAGAGGAAATCCAGCAGCCAAGAACTTGAAGCTGGTGGTGAGAGAGAGGACTTTGGTCCAATCATCTCATCCCCCAATGATTCTTCTAATGAAGATGAGGAGAACTTGAGACTAAAGGTGCAAAAACTGTCAAAAACATGCTCCTATTTAGTCTCTAAGGTTAGTCACCTTGAATCTCAGGTGACTACCCTGCACAACAGGGTCAATGATCTGCAACTTGAGATATCTTATCTCAGGGAAAAACTAGCTGGGAGACCTTTAAGAATAGCTCAACCAGGAACACAAGAACTTGTGAATGTGATTGACCTAACTCCTAGCTCACCTATGCAAGAGGGTGATGCTACCAAAAAAGGGGAGAAAGTCATTACAGTCACAAAACCTGAGAGTTCTTCAGGGGGTATGGACATTGAGGACTCACCATCCTCACTTGCAATTGTGAATACTCCGCAACTTCCTCAAGCTCATATTGATGTGGACTCTTTAGACTCTTTCATTCATAGTCTCTTTGAGGAAGGCATTCCAAGGGCTATATCATCCCCATCTCAAGGAACTTCAAATTACCTTATTGGGTGGAGGTATGATGCTGATAGAAGAGCCCTTATTCTTCAAAGAGTTCAAGGGAAGCAAGAGTTGTTCAAATTTCAGACCTTGAACTACTATGAAGGTCTTGACCTAATCAACATGCCACTTGTCAACCCAAGTCAATCTAGACAAGCTGACAGGCTCACACAAAGGATTCAACTAAAGAGTACAGTCTAAGAAAAAGGCAAAGGAAATTAGGTAATGTCATTGGTCAACTGGATGTTGAGACAAACCCTGAGATTAGCTTCAAAGGGAAAACCTTGGCTGAAGGCCTAGTGATAGAGCCTGAGAGCCCTGTCACACCAACAACTACTTCAGAAATTTAACCCCTTAGTGAAACACCTGCTGGTGAAGGTGTCTCACAACCTCTCTCTGGCCAGAGCTTGGATCCTACACCAAGCAATGAAGGATCAAAGCTCTCTCCATCCTGTGTCACAAAGGTCTTTGGGTGATAAAGGGAAAAGGATTCTAACTCCTGAAGAGATTGAGGAGGAGGAGAGAGAGAGAGAGAGAGAGAGAGAGAAAGATGAAGCTAAGGGGAGAAAGTTCCTCTGGGGCTTCAGGCTTTGTGCAAGCTGCAATCAGGTTGCCCCCAGACCAAACACTCAGGATGATGAGTTGAGGGCAGTCAGGATTACTTACCTGCAGACCAGGAACTATGACATTGATGAGATTATCTCTCCCCTTAGATGAACTCAATGAACTAGCTAACATGGAAGTGTCAAGAGAGATGAAGGAAGCAGAGGATGCAATGCTACTTCTCCAAATCAAAGAGGAGAAGAGACAAAAAAGATTATACAAGCATGTTCCTACTCTCTCCCTAGTTCAAGGAAGCCCTATGCAAGAGACTATGGCAGCTACACAAGAACCTCAGGTAGACAAGGAAACAAATAGGCAAAACAGATATAGTAGGGGTTTGTTTGGATTTTCTTTGGTAGGTGAGTATGATTTGTGGCTTTTTAGGAAGTTGAGAAGTAAAAAGTGTGGGTTCAACACTAGCTTGTGTTGCTAGGTTGTCACCTTGAGCAATAAGCTCTAATATTTTTAGGACAAGGGCTGTTTCTACCCTAGAGAAGCCTATAGTTGTCTTCTTCATAGTCTTAAAGATGACAGGCTTCATCAGTCCCAATTTAAGAATATTACCAGTTCCCCTCAACTATGAGCCTAGTTTACAATTGAGAATGTGTTGAACATATTTAGGGAACATATAATACTCTAAGGAGTCCAAATTTACAAGTAAATTTATGTAAACAAATTGAGAGTACCTGAATCTAACCTCCTGGACCATTTCATGGACTATAAAGGAAAGATCCTTAGGAATCTGGTCTCATCCCTTATGCTTGTTGGATAAGATGTGGATGACTCAATAAAAAAACAAGTTAAATAACCGGTCTTAGCTACCTTTATTGTGTAAGGGTAAGTAAGGTCGTCTCCTTAGGAATATGTGAAAAATGCTTAATGAATGCGACTCAATTAATTGAAAGACTCAAACTTGATAATTAAAATTGAAACTTGGAATGGATTAATGAACACAATTGCATAAAGCAAGATACTTTAAAACAAATTTACTTAAATAACGAAAGACAATAACTTCCGGCTTCCAATTCCGCAAGATCAACGATTGGTACTTCTAAATTAGGGTTTGTAAGAAACAATACTTAAAGATATTAACTTTTGATTAAAGTGATAACAAAAGAACAATCTTTTAATACTCGTTCAATCACATTGTTACCAATTCCCTTATATCACATTGGCTAGTTTTCTTAATGAGTTCACGATGCAAGGAAACCGAAAAACTGATAATCAAGCAACCAACTTTTTTTATAAGTAACTTGTTTAAATTAATCAAAGCATAAAATTTCATTCAATCAATCCATGTTCATTACAAAAACCTAATCAAACATACTAATTGTCTCACTTTACAAGAATTGTACTCCCGAAAGCAATTAAGAGAACCTAGCCACACATTATCTTCAATCAATCTTCAATCAATCTTCAATCTTGATTCAGAGAATGTTTGTGGATGATTTGGGGAGCCTTAGAACACCAAAAATCACCTAAAGTTTGTCACTTTTCGTCTCCAGTAAGTTCTCCATCAAATTAGGGTTGATTTGGCTTAAATAAACTTAAAAACCACAAAATTCAGAATGTAGTTGGGGGGAGCGGCGTATCATACGCCCAGATGGGCGTATAATACGCCCAAAAAAGTTACCATACGCCTAACTTTCGGCTTTTCTTCCAAATACTCCCATTGATACGCCGCCAATATGCTACATGACGTGTTAAACGACCAAATTCGGCGTATTATATGTCGGTACACCTAAATTTGTGCTTTTTCTTGTAAACATTGATATTTACATCTTCAGTCCTGGTAGTTGCGTGTTTTGCTTGTTTTTATCCGAAATAAGCTTCCTTTAGCTCCAAACATCTATAATTCAAAACACAAACAACTTGAACTCGTTCTATCATAATCATTATGTAAAATCAAGCGTTTATATCAATTAGACATCAACTTATTGACACGTGATCAGTGACAACAATGACTCTCCACCTGTCAAGAAGCAAAAGATTACTGATTCTGTACAAGAAACCGAATCCAGTGAGACTAGAAAAGAAGAACCAAGTAGGGCAATAGTGGTGTACTCAAGTGAACAATTTAAACAAACACAAGATGAAGAATTTGAGCTTAGAGATATGATCAAAGAGCTAGATAGCTACTCTTCTAAGGAATTCCTTATTGATGATGAATTTTGGGATTTTGTGAAAGAATAAAGACAGCCTGCTGAACCCATAGTTGTAATTACACACTCTCTAGTGCCATTAGAAAAGGAGATAAGTTTATAGATTATACCAGCTATCACCCTATCCGATGAGCAAAAGGAAGTTATCAGAAAACTATGTGAAGAAATGCAAGAACAAAAAGAATCAGCACTAAAGGATCAAGAACAAGAAAAAGAGGAATCAGTAAAGAAAGCAGCATAATCATAAAAGAAAGAAGTTGAAATACCAGTATCATCTTCATCTGATCCCTTACTGCAAACTTACACCACAAAAAAAGAAAGTACCTTTCTGAAAAGGCAAAAGGGAAAAGGCCCATTGAAGAAGATGAACCTGTTAAGAAGAAACAAAAAGATGACCCTCGAAGCCTTGCTAAAATAGCTAAATTTCTGGAGGAACATGAATTGGCTGAGAAACAACTGAAGAAAAGGATTGAGTTTGTAGACCTGGAGGAAGGTGAGATTGAAGGAGGCTATGTGGCTGATGAACCAATAGTAAAAGAAAGTCCTGTGAAGGCTGAAACTTCAGTACAAGAGATGGTTGAGAAAGCTCAAACCAATGATCTGATATTAAAGGCGATGTTTCTAATCAATCACGGTTATGATGCTGATAAAGTGTTTGGGATGACCTATGAGGGTATCATTGAAGAGGAAGACAAGCTGAACAAGCTTTTGGATCCTACTTTTGTGACTGAATATAAGAAATCACAAACAACTAAGTCACTTGTGTTACCCTCCACAACCAAATCTAATAAGGATGAAGCTCCCCAATCAATGTATCCGGATCCCTATAGGATGACTGATAGGGAGATGAAGGATTATCTTTCAGATCAAGGCTACACAAAAAGAAAGCTTGGGAATTTGAAGACCAATTCACTAAGGGCTGCAATTCTGAGATTAATTAATGAGAAGAAAGAAAGGTTAAAGAAGCTTGAAGAAGAGATTGTGAGCCAAAAACCAAGAACAAGGGTCTCAGCCCAAGACATCCAGCTCACACCAAAGGATCATGATACTTTGGCACCCGTACTTCACAAGAATCCTGAGTGGTTTGCTGAGCCTTCACAACTGAAGTTACAAGAAGGGCTCACCATTTCAGAGATGATTCAGGATGTGTCTACAGGCAAAGTTGATGTGAAAATCATTGCCTGGAAGTATGATAGTGACTGGAATATGTTCATGATCAAAAGGATCTTAGGGCTTGTTCAATTCTTCATAGAGTACACTACTCTAGTGAACTCCCTGCAGATTCATGATTTGAAAGAGCTAGCTGAGTTGAAATTGATCAACCATCAAGCTATGTACAGAGGGTATGAATTTGAAGATATTTTGAAAATGTTCAAGAGAACCAACAACTTCAAATCATTAAAAGCAATATATATTAGAAAAGACAAATCTCTTCAAAACCTCTGGAGAAGAAAATGAATATTAAAGAGGCTGAGGAGGTGGTGTTCCTTGAGTTGAAGGTAAAGCCTACTGAATCCCTTAAAAGAAAGATGGTAGCTGGAACACACTCATCAAAGCCTATCTCCAATGTGTTTTATGATGAGAAAACATATGAATTGGTGATTGAAAGAAGGTGGGTAAGAAAAGAAGGAGCGGAAATCTGGTTGTTCAGTGGATAGTGGTTAGATTGCTAGATGAATCCTATATCCATTACATCTACACAAGGCACTTTAGGGAGATAAACAACAAGCTTGGAGAGACAGACATGTATTTCTTCCTTAAGTGTATCTAGATTTTAAAGATGGCATATGACCGGATTAACACCAAGAGAGAACAGAGAGAGAAGAAGAAGACCCCTCTACAGTTGGGGAACATTATCAAGCCAAAGGTTGATGCTGAAGGATCTCTACTAATCCACAGGGATGGGCTATCTACTGTCTCAATTTGGGAGCCCATTTCCCTGAGGAAACTACCCATTGAAGTTGTTTACTCAATGAGTCAAATGAAGATGCATATGCGGAGTAGAGACAAGATTACTGAATCTAGGGATTTCTCCAACATGATCAAAGCCATTTTGGATCCTTCTTTGGCAGAACCAACTGCAGCTCCTTCACCAGTCCAAGACTCGGCAGAATCATCACAACCTCAACCACCATCAAACCCTTGAAGTACATAGGCTGTATAATCCTTAAGGGGAGTATCGTTGGACCCTGAAAGGATCATACATGCCAATGTTAAGAGGTGGTTGATGGTTGTTCTGCTTGTATTCTCCCACCAGTCCAAGAAGATATCTGGTGAAGGCTTTTTGAGAAGAAGACAAGTGTTGGCAATCCGTATTTGTCTATGCGGATGACCAAGAACAAATGCTGACAATTGTTTGTTTATCCGCATATACAAATACGGATAGCCAGAAAGAAATGCTGCCAAGTATTTCACATCCGCATTAACTAATGTGGATGTTCAGCACAAATGTGCATAAGAGTTTTTTTATCCGCATTTGTCAATGTTGATGACTAAACACCAATGTTGAAGACCACAAAGAAATGCTAATGAAGAACAAGTCATCCGTGTTAGTTAATATGGATGAACAGAAGAATGGTGATTAGGCTTTTGTACTTAGACTAGTTTCCTGATGTATAGTACATGGGTAGTTTAGTCGTTTTCTAAAGGCCTTTTGTTGGCCTTTTGTCAGCCTATAAATAGAATAGAAAACCCTACTTTTGTGATTGATCTTAGAAAATAAAAATATTTGAATCTTCTATTTGACCTATGTTTCATCGGTGTCAAGTTAATGTATCTTGATAAACCCTAGCATTCATTGTAACTTTTTCACCATCATTGATACAAAAGCATTTATGAGTATTATCAGCATTCAGTGATCTATGTTTTGTGTATTTTCACTACATAATCACTGACTCAATCATCATATTCAATCCTTGTTAATTCACATCAACAGAGAATATCATTCTCACCACCCATCAATATATATGTATAATTAACACACACCCAATACATGCTACATGATGCCTATACATCCACATGAAATGGCACATGCATAAAGCAAATTTTAATTCATATACCATGTATAGCACAACTTACCTATGCATAATGCATGAATCACACAAAATGCCAACCAACACTCACTGTCAATGCTTGAACACAATAATATATATTCACCTGCATTACGTAGGCATTGCAAATCCCACCCACACATAGCCTACACACATGCGCACATATAATGATGGACCCATTATGCTCACATGAAGACTTTTCCTCCTAAATAACCTCATGCTACACCAAACCTGCAATCACGCACAACACATACATATGCACAAACACCACGCATACACAACAACATACATACAAACAATCCACAAGACAAAAAAATGCATGTACGCAACCCGTACCAGAAACCCACAATCGTAACCGTAGCGAATGTGTACTAGCACAAATAACAAGGGAAACATACCGAATGAGACGTGGGAGATACGAGAACTTCACCGATACCGCTAGGGTGTCAACAGTGACTGTCGTTGCTTACGGCGGTTGCCGGAGGAATAAGGTGGTTAGATGGCTGTACCTTCACCGCCGAGGAGCCGGAGCGATAGGTGATTAGTGATTAGAATGACAGAGCTACCACATAATGATGATGAAGGTTGCTTGAGAACGTGCGATCACCAAAAGGTGGGAATTGTCAAAGGTTTGTAGTTGCGGATGGGAGATGACGATAGAAGATCGTAGGGTAGGGTTAAAGGTTACGGGAATGTGGGGTTATTGGTCAAGTAATATTTTAAAGTTTATATAATTGACAAACAGGTCCCCGATGTTGAACTTGAATAACTTTAATGGACCTAATTATCAAATTAAATAATTTGTTGTAGTTAATTCATAAGGTTAGATAAAGAATATTGTGTAATAATGCTAAGGTAACAAAAGAAGGGTTAACGCGTTAACTTGAAAGTACGGGGTGTCACATATATTAATAATAATACATATTAAAATCTTATAAGCATGTTTAATCATTGTTATAATAATTTCATTCCATGTGAGGTTGGTTCGGCCATCATGCAACTCACACTTGACCTTACACAAGTTTGTACACGTACATCTATTTATCATGTTACATACACAATGTGTGTGTATATATATATATATATATATATATATATATATATATATATATATATATATATATATATATATATATATATATATAGATATATATGTATATATTCTCTCTCTCAATTCATACACTAAATTTACACATATATATACCACATTCAATACTCCATACACATACATCCATTTACATTACATATTACATATACATACATTACAAAAGACACACATATCCAATATACCATATCTACATAATGTAAGGCCCCGTTTCCAGAACACTTCCAATCGGATAATCATTGCACATCATACTTAAAAATATATAAACTTTATTTAAACTACACAGCGGAATTGTTAACTAAAACCATTTCATATATTAATAATCGTTTTTATCAAATGATACAACATTGTTAATCGTTACAAAATATTATTTAATTGCATTATAACACAAAAACGTCATTATAACATAAAATGGATGCCATCCAAAACTTGCCAAGTAGTTTCATCCCGTGCCATCCTCAGCAACCATTACCTGCCAACTGGAAAATGCATAAAAGTCAACATTGGTGAGTGAGTTCTAGTTTTATAAATAAAATACTTTACTTTCTACTGGACCGGTGAAGGGTATGCACTTACAATACAACAACACAATGAGGAGAGTTGCTTAGAATACTTAACAGATCAAATAGGGAACTGGTTAACTAGTTTAATGAAAGATGCTAAGAACACAAGTAATTGTGAGACAGAACAAGATTACAAACAACACAAGTATTTGGTTTTCAAGAATGTTATATATTGCTTCTCAAGTTCTATTACAAGTTACAAAGCATCGATAGAAAGTTACAAGTACTTGAGATACTTTATACTACATCCTACAACCGGCCATACTTTGAAGGTCAGCTGGATACAATTGACTAAACAACTACAAAATCAAATGTAGAGTCAAAAGACATATCTGCCTTTTGACTTGTGACTATGACATGCCATAGCTCACATCCTAATATATTACAAAAAGGTTAAAGTACATAAAGTAGAAAGCATGGACTCAATACCTCAATGTACAGTTACCAAAAGCATGGACCTTTCACCAACTCATGTAAGTTGGTGACTTTACAGAGTTGCAGCGGAAAGGTGATCCAGCTTTATGGTAAAGTAAATCAGATAAAGGCATATCTCTAAAAGTCTTCGGAAGAAATCTGTCTTTACTCTTTGGCTTCGGAAGACTTTGTCTTTGATGCTTCGGAAGACTTCACTTTTGGCTTCGGAATATATTGGTCTTGGCTTTGAAAGATTTTACACTTAGAATATTTCTAGTGCATGGTGTAAAACTTCCGAAGCATTTCTACTTCAGTTCTTTAGTGCATGCTTGCAGAGAGACTTTGGATGTTTTGGCTGCATCAGACATATCGGAATCCTTACAAACTCCCCCTAGGCTGATGCTACCAAAACATTTAGAAGATATTCAGATGTTTGTAGTCTTCAGCACAATGATGACCATACCCTTCTTCATTAGATGGTCAGGATCATTCAGACTCTCATAATATCTTCTCATCTCAAAGAGATCATGCAGAGGTAAGTTGATTATGTCTTTTCATGTATAGACATTCTCAACACCTTGATCTCTAATCACATGCCATCTCTCTAGATTAGTAGTGAAGGTCCAGGATAAGATGGGTGTCTCAGCTGCAAGAGGAGCCACTTGAATTGGAGTTGATTGGGCTGCCTCTTCATGCACTTCCTCAGGTTGATCTGACTCAGCCTGAGGTGTAGAGGTGAATGATTCAGGCTTCTTCTTCTTAGACTTTGGTTTAGAAGCCATCCTCTTCTTCCTCTTAGAAGACTTTAACTGAGAAGACTGGTCTGCAGCACCTTATTGATCATCCTTGTCTTTCTCAGTTGGGTGTTCCTCCCTCACAGGTTCAGAAGGAGAGGGAGTTTGACCCTGCTGTGGATCAGAAGATGAAGCTTGCTGAGGCTTAGCAGGAGGTCCAGGTTGTGTTGTCTCAGGTTATTCAACTTTAACCTTCACTTCAGGTGGGATTTGACTTGGAGGAGAGTATAAGTCAATCAGCTCTCTGCTCTTGATCTTCTGCTTGATTACCCTTATATGCTCATCTATTGTGGATAGAGACATAGGGCCAGGCCTCCTTCTGGAGAATCCATACAGCTTCAAGAAGTTCATCATCCTTTGTCTGTCAGCAGACTTTTGCATACTCTTTTGGATGATAGCTCTTGACTTTGCAGCATCTTCCTTCATCTTTCTTTTTGTTGCCTTTTGTTCTTTGAGCACTTGAAGTTCAAGCTGTTTGAGATACTCAAACTCAATGTACTCAAAGGACAAGGGAAGAAGTGCAGATGCCTGGTAGAGACCTGTGGCACTCAGGTAGTTGATCATGTTTTGCCTATCTGTTTTCTTGTCTACCTGAGGTTCTTGTGTAGCAGCCACATCCTCTTGCACATGACTTTCCTGAACTGGGAAGAGAGTTGGAGCATGCTTGTATAATCTTTTCTGTCTCTTCTCTTCTTTGAATTGGAGAAGTAATCATGCATCCTCTTTTTCCTTCATCTCTCTTGACACTTCCATGTTAGCCAGTTCATTTAATTGCTCTAAGGGGAAAGATATAATCTCATCTATGTCATAGTTCCTGGTCTGCAGGTAAGTAATCTTGACTGCCCTCAACTCATCTTCTTGAGTGTTTGGTCTGGGGGCAGCCTTGATTGCAGCTTGCATAAATCCTGAAGACCTAGAGGAATTTTCTCCCCTTAGCTTCCTCTTCCTCTCTCTCTCCTCCTCCTCAATCTCCTCAGGAGTCAAGAACCTTTTCCCTTTGTCACCCACAGACCTTTGTGACTCAGGGTGGATAGAGGTTTGGCCTTCATTGCTTGGTGTAGCATCCAAGCTCTGGCCAGAAAGAGGCTGTGAGACACCTTCACCAGCAGGTGTTTCACTGAGGGAATGAATATCTGAAGTAGTTGTTGGTGTGACAGGGCTCTCAGGCTCTATCACTGGGCCTTTAGCCAAGGTTTTCCCTTTGAAGCTAATCTCAGCGTCTGCCTCATCATCTATTTGACCAATGACATTACCTAATTGCCTTTGTCTCCTTCTAAGGCTGAACTCTTCAGTAATTCTGTCTTGAATCCTGAGTGCTAACCTGTCAGCTTGTCTTGATTTGCTTGGGTTGACAAGTGGCATGTTTATCAGGTCAAGACCTTCATAGAAGTCCAAAGTCTGAAAATTGAACACTTCTTGCTGCCCTTGAACTCTGTGAAGAATAAGGGCTCTTCTATCAGCATCATACCTCCACCCAATAATGTAGTTTGAAGTTCCTTGAGGTGGAGATGACATAGCCCTTGGAATGCCTTCCTCAAAGAGAGTCCTAATGACAGAGTCAATTATGTCCACATTAATGTGAACTTGAGGAAGTTGGTGAGTATGCACAGTTGCAAGTGAGGATGGTGAATCCTCAATGTCCATACTCCCTGATGTCACTTGAGGAAGTTGTTGAGTATGCACAGTTGCCATGGTTGAGGTCTTAATGATGTAATCACTTGTAGAAGTGAGAGCCTCTTCTATATGGATATCCTGAACATGTTCAGAAGTATCCACCTCAGTTATGGATGACTGATGTGGGCTAGACAAAGGAGACTCAGGAGTACTCATCTCTCTATGTGAACTTGAGGAAGTTACTGAGTATGCACAGTTGCCATGGTTGAGGTCTTAATGATGTAATCACTTGTAGAAGTGAGAGCCTCTTCTATATGGATATCCTGAATAGGGTCAGAAGTATCCACCTCAGTTATGGATGACTAATGTGGGCTAGACAAAGGAGACTCAGGAGTACTCATCTCTCTATGAGTAGGGGAGGAGTAGACAGACTCAGGGTACCCACTGAAACCTAAGTCTTCATGAGTATAGAATAAGAGGTTGGGAATGGGTTGATTTAAGTCTAATGGCTGGAGATGGCAACTGGTCCCCTGAAGGTTGTTCACTTGAGTGTTGAGACTCAGAGTGAAGGCTTAAGGCAGTTGGGCTTGTGAGCTCATCAGGGTGAGCATGAGGAACCTCATCCCTGATTGTTGAAGAGATGGGAGTGGTTTGCTCCTCAGGGGAAGTGGGAGCTCTAGTGTCCACTTCCTCCTATATGGGTGAGTATATGGGGGCCTGTACAGACTCAATAGCTTGAGCAGGGGTTCGTTTGGATTTTCTTTGGTAGGTGAGGGTGACTTGGGGCCTTTTTGGGTTCAACACTAGCTTGTGTTGCTAGGTTGTCACCTTGAGTAATGAGCTCTAACATTTTTGGGACTCGGACTATTTCTACCCCTGAGAAGCCTACAGTTGGCTTCTTCATAATTTTAAAGATATCGGGCTTCATCTGTCCCAATTTAAGAATATTATCTGTTTCCCTCAACTGTGAGCCCAGTTCACAGTAGAGAATGTGTTGAACATATCTAGGAAACATATAATACTCTAAGGAGTCCAAGTTAGCAAGCAAATTTGTATAGACAAATTGAGAGTACCTGAACTTGACCCCTTGAACCATTCCATATACTATGAAGGAGAGATCCTTAGGAATCTGGTCCCACCCGCCATGCTTGTTTGCCAAGCTGTGGATAACCACATGAAGCAGGTTTTTCCACTGGGATGAGACCTTTCCTTTCCTGAAGGTCTTTACAGAGAAATCTCCCTCATAGCCCATCTGCTCAAAGAAATGATTTACAGCTTCCTTTGGGAAGAACAACTCACCTTCTTCATCATCCAGCTGCAAATGAGTGTTAATGATAGTCGGAGTGATGTAGATTGTCCTCCCTTGCACTGTGGCAGACAGTGCCTTCTTCTCATCCATAATGACCTCTTGGCAGGTCTTTCAAAATTCAAGCAGATGAATCTTATAGAGAGTAGGATCAATGGTTAGGAAGGTGGAGTAGTTTGATAGAGCTAAGAAACGAAAAATCTCTGAGAAACTTTCATCTTTCTCAGAGCTTAACAAAGCAACTTGGTTATGTTGCCTGTGAAATTGCATGGAGAAATCTGGTTTGTTTCTGATGTTTAGGTTAGCCATTTTAGAAGCTTAAGGATGAAAAAAGATGAAGAACAAAAGGCGGTTTGGGAGAATTTAGGTTTAAGGAAAAGTATAATTGAGGAAGATAGTGAAAGAGGGGGGAACCGTTGGGCATTTATATGAAAAGGATTTGAGACAAAGTTAATGAAAGAGGATAAACTTTGAAATCCGGATGTCGGTTCCACCTCTGAAAAGTAGTTTACTTTTGCCCAAAAAGTAGTTTTCTTGGAAGTCGAGACATCTTCCGAAGGTTATTTGCTTCGGAAGTTCTAAAGAAAAAGCTTCCGAAGGTAAATTGGCTTCGGAAGAGATTTCTAAGCTTTTTGAAAATTTTGCTTCAGAAGAGAGTTTTATACTCAGAGATTTTTATTCTAAGAAGAATAAATACTTCCGAAGGTAAATTTCTTTCGGAAAAAACTTGTTCTTTGAAAACATAAAAAGTACTTAAGTTGATTTTAAGCTTCGGAAGATATTTCAGAAATTTCTTCCTTAGGTAAAATTACTGAAGCAATAACTTGTTTACTAACACATAAACTTCTTTCGAAGGTAATTTTAAATCTTCCAAAGAGATAAAGATTTTCAAAAATCTAAGAAAAGTCTTTTGAAAAGATTTTTCTTCCAAAGAAAACAAAGGGCTTATGAAGGTGATATAATAGACAACTTAGGACACACAGGTTTTAGAAATAAATATTATAAAATTTTAAGAAAAGCTATTCAAAGTTAATCATCCCAATAGCTGATACAAGATTTTTAAATCTTTGCTCATCAAAAGCTTTGGTGAACAGATCAGCATATTGTTCATTTGTGTAAACTTTGACTAGTTTGATTAATCCCTTTTCAAAGTTATCTCTAATCAAATGATACCTGATGTTAATGTGCTTTGTCCTTGAGTGCTGCACAGGATTCTCTGTGATAGAGATAGCACTATTGTTGTCTATGTGGATGGGAGTCTCTATAAAGTTAAATCCATAGTCCAGCATCTGATTTTGAATCCAAAGCACTTGAGCACAACAACTTGCAGCAGCAATGTATTCAGCCTCCGCAGTTGATGCAGACACACAGGATTGTTTCTTGCATTGCCAAGAGACTACTCTTCCACCAAGAAATTGACATCCCCCTGATGTAGACTTTGCAGTCATGTTGCAACCACCATAGTCACTATCTGTATAAGCATACAGATTAAAGTCAAAATTCTTTTGGATACCAAAGGCCAAGTGATGGAGCACCTTTGAGATATCTTAAAATTCTTTTGACAGTGACCAGATGTGACATCTTGGGGTTGGCTTGATATCTTGCACAAATGCATGTAGCAAACATGATATCTAGCCTCCTAGCTGTGAGGTACATAAGAGACCCAATCATTGCCCTATAAAGGTGGTCATCAACACACTCCCCCTTAAGATCAGGTCCAAGGGAGTGATTTCTGGCTATGGGTGTCTTAGCAACCTTACAATATGTTAAACCTTTTAAGTATGACCTGTACATACTTTGACTGACTTATAAAGATGCCATTGTCAACTTGCTTCACTTGAATTCCTAGAAAGAAATTGAGTTTCCCCATGACACTCATTTCAAACCTGTCCTTCATCAGCTTCTCAAAGTCTTTGCAGAGCTTTGGATTATTTGACCCAAAGATAATGTCATCTACATATACTTGAACTAGCATTATGTCATTTCATGTTCCTTTCATGAAGAGAGTTCCATCTATAGTACCTCTTTTGTAGCCATGTTGATAGAGATACTGAGATAGAGTCTCATACCACTTTCTTGGTGCTTGGTGCAGTCCATATAGAGCTTTATCAAGCCTACAGACATAATCAGGATGATCAGGATCTGCAAACCCAGGTGGTTGTCTAACATATACCTCTTCATCAATCACCCCATAAAGAAAAGCACACTTGAAATCAAGTTGGTAGACCTTGAAATTCTTGGATGCAGCAAAAGGTAGGAATATTCTAACAGCTTCAAGTCTTGCCACAAGAGCAAAAACATCTGTATAGTCAATTCTTTCTTCTTGAGTATATCCTTGAACAACTAGTCTTGCCTTGTTTTTGATGACAAGTCCTCTATCATCCTTCTTGTTCCTAAAAACCCATTTGGTTCCTATGGTAGTCTTCCCTTGAGGAAGAGGACATAGGTTCCAAACCTTTTGCCTTTTGAATTGAAGCAACTCATCTTGCATAGCTTCAACCCAACTTCCATCCTTTAAAGCCTCATCAATTTTCTTTGGCTCTATCGGGGACAAGAAACAAGAGTGAAAACAAACATTTGCTTCATGGGTTTGTCCTCTTGTTCTCACCCCTGAATCAACATCTCCAATGATGTTTGTGGTAGGATGAGACTTGTGGATCCTTAGCTGAGGGATCACAGCAAGTTGCTTAGACAGATCTAGATTTGAAAAATTTTGATCTGGCTATGAAGATTCACCCTCCACATTACCACACTTATCAAGAATGACTTGATCCAATGAGTGTGTCACATTATTGATGTTGTCTTCAATGCAGTGGTTATCAGCATCAAGAAATTCTTGATCACTTTCACCACCACCATTTTCTCCAACATTTGAAGCTCCTTCTTCTGAGTTTTGTGCCTCTAAGCTGGAATTTGAAGGCACCCCAGAAGCATCAGCAGGATTTGTCATTGATGTGCTGGTAGAAGCTTCATTTGCAGGAATTGTTACCACTGGAGCTGAAGATGTGTAACCTGAGGGTCTTCTTAGCTCAAATCTTGAGTCAGGATCACCTGTTGGTAATATATCTGTAGATCCTGAAACATTCTCACAAGATTCATTAAAACAGTTGGTAAATAAATCAAGATCAAATAGCCAATCAGGACCAGAACCTTTCACACTGGGAGTGTGCTCATTGAAAGTCACATTGGCTGACTCCTCAACTACTCTAGTTCTGAGATTGTATACTCTATAAGCCTTAGCTTGAGAAGAGTATCCAATAAAGTGTCCATCATCCGATTTCTCCACAAACTTTGCAATTTGATCCTTGGTATTCAAGATGGTGAATGACCTGAGAAAACCAATGAAGGGTTTTCTCTTGTGCCAAAGTTCATAAGGAGTCTTACCATGTGTCTTAACCACTAAAACTCTGTTTTGCACATAGCAAGAAGTGTTTACTGCCTCTGCCCAGAAGGTGATGGGTAGTTTAAAGTCAGACAATATAGTTCTTGCAGCTTCAATTAGTGTATTGTTTCTCCTCCCAGCAACACCATTTTGCTGAGGAGTCCTGGGAGCACTATATTGTCTTGTAATACCTTTTTCATCACAAAATGTATCAAGGATTCGATTCTTGAATTCAGTTCCTTGATCACACTTATGGTTTTGACCTTGTGATCACATTGATTCTCAATCTTTAAGATGAAATTCTTCAGAATCTCAGGAGTCTCATCCTTAGTTTTAAGAAAGAAGACCCAAGTGAATCTTGAAAAATCATCTGTGATCACCAAACAATAAAACGTCCTTCCTAGACTCATTACACTTGTGGGGCCAAAGAGATCCATATGTAGTAAGTGTAGGGGATTAGTGATGGAGTTTCTTTCCTTTGGCTTGTGAGATACCTGGTGTTGCTTCATTTTTAGGCATGCAACACAGTGGTCATCACTTGTAAACTCTTTCTTTGGTATTACAGTTATCAAATCATTCTTAATTAATTTATTCATGTTTTTAAAGTTTACATGGCACATTCTTTTATGCCAGAGGAAAGATTCATCATTATTTGTTTTAGATAGAAAGCAGGAAATTTCTCCTGAGGGAGAAGTTTCTTGCAAGGCCATCTTGTACATGTTCCCTTTCCTGGGGGCTTTGAGCAAGATGTGCTCATGAGGAATGACCACCCCGGGCCTGAGAACAATGCACTCATGCTTAGTAAAAAGCATGTTATGACTCTGATCACAAAATTGGGATACACTCAGAAGATTGTACCCAAGCTCCTTGACAAAGTTTACCTTCTTAATGTTGAGCTTACCATTTGTGACCTTGCCCCTTTCAGTAATGTAGCCTCCTGCATCTCCTCCAAAAGCAACTGGTCTTCCATCAATTCTTTCAAACATTTAGAGTAGTGACCTATTGCCTGTCATGTGCCTCGAACAACCACTATTAATGATCCATACATTTCTGTTTGTCTTGAGTTGTCTCTGCACAAAAGA
This sequence comes from Flaveria ramosissima, assembly GCA_025215565.1. Lineage (NCBI taxonomy): Eukaryota > Viridiplantae > Streptophyta > Magnoliopsida > Asterales > Asteraceae > Flaveria > Flaveria ramosissima. The sequence continues at coordinate 31,065,382 of CM046032.1, forward strand.
GATGATTAGTTACATATGGAAACCCAAGCCTCATTGGTCTTGGGCTCATTAAAAGAAGATGAAGACAATGCAATAGTAATTGATTCTATAGTCATGCTAGAGGCATCATTTGCTGATGTTGATGAAGAACTTTCAGCCGCTTTGTCTTTCTTTGACTTCCATACCAATTTTAGACTTGACCTTCAATACTTCAGAAGTTTTGATGACTTCGGAAGTCTTGATGACTGGCCCTTCGGAAGATCTTGCTTTCACTGCAGCAGGCTTTAGTGCTTCGGAAGTATTCCTTTTTTCCGAGACCAAATTCTCTTCCGAAGGCAAGTTTCCACTTGTCTTCTTCTTCATTTTGGAACTTCCGAAGGAAACAGATTTTCCTTCCGCAGCAGGCTTTAGTGCTTCGGAAGTATTCCTTTCTTCTTCTCCAAACTCTTAGAAGTTTCTTTCTTGGTCATATGGAGAGTACTCCTTAGATTGTAAACATAATCTTTAGCAAGATGAGAGGTACTCCCACACATAACACAATCCATTTTCTTCCTTCTACGAGTTCTTCTTTGTGAACAAAGCTGAACTTGATCATTTTCCTTCTCCATCTTCACCTTTGCAGATGCAGTGGCAATTCTTGTAGGGTTAGAACTACTTTTGGAGCAGGATGGTTCAGGTTGTACAGCAGCAATGCACAACTGATCAGCCATCTTCTTGATGATGGGATGATTTGGACATGAACTAGAACTCTTGTTGATTGAGTTCAAGTTTGTGTCTTAAGCCTTTACTACTTCAAATCCTGCAGAGATGAAGACTTGTTTCTGAGAAGAATTGAAGGTAGCCTTGATCTCTTGAGCCTTTTTGGACTTTCTTTTGGCCTTCCTGATCAAGTTCTTTCTTCTTGAGTTGGTCATTCTAACAGCTTTGCTCTCCTCAAAGGGATGGTGACCCTTCTTAGAATGCTCTACTTCACTCTTCTCAGAGTCATTCTCCACCATCTCCTCTTCATCCTCTTCAGTCACAGGATCTATGAGGGGAAGCTCATCTTCACAAGTTCCAGACCTAGGAGATCATACAGACAAGATTGTGTGTGGAGGAGCTATCTCACAATATCCTAGTCCCTGCTTATTTTGATAACAAACTTTTGCATGCAAGGATGAGGATATTATGTTCTTGAAGGTCTCTTCTTCAAGAACACATTTTTCTACCTTGGCTTTGCTGATCACAAGCTTAGCCTGACATTCAGTTAATTTAGTATTAAGATCTTTGATCTGAGTACTGTAGTTTGTATGTTCATGTTTAAGAGTTGAAATGGTTTTCTCTAAGTCCTCTATCTTTAGTTTATAATCATTTTCAGCTCTTTTAAAATCAGCTTTTAAAATATTTAAGGACTCAAGGTCAGATCTCATTTCTAAATTATAGGACCTGTATCTATTAACTTTAGCAATGCATTCAGGAGTACAAAGATGTTCCAATACCTTGGCTTCATCGTGGTCTGCCATGACTGCTTGGTTTGGAGATGCATCTTCTACTTGAAAGCTCCAGTCAAAGCCTCCTTCTTCAATAGCAACTGCAGCTTACTGCTTTGGCTTCTCATTCTGGGGGGGCTTTCTCAGTGTAGTTTGGTCTGGTTTGTGCTTGGCCACCATTTGTCCTTGGTGCCTTACACTCTCTTGCAAAGTGTCCCTTCTGGTTAGAGTTGTAACACTTTAGTTTGCTTGTCCAGCCCAAACTTTCCACTGGGTGCATTGCTTGGAAACTTTCTCCCTATCCTCTTGTAAAACTTCTTGGCTCTGTGAGTGAGAAGAGTCATCTGCTGGACTATCTCCATGTACTCCAGATCATATTGATGGATACATTCCAAATCTTCAAGAGTGAAGAGAAAGTTGCCTGAAGTTTCATCAGTAGAGACAAAGGCATTAGAAGAACTTGTCTCTTGGAAAGGACTTCCTTGAGTGTAGCTTTCCTTTGGAGTCTCTGGGAAGGTGATGAAAGGGCCCTTTTGTGAGTTTTCAGGGAAGCATATAAGATGATGTTGTGGTTCAATTCTTTCCCTTTCAATCACATGGAGGGCTGAACTCAGTTGATTGCTGGAGTTACCAGATGAGTTTTGCATATTCATCTCCATCTGGTAGCCACTAAGAATACCATACAACTCTATGAGAGTAAGAGTCTTAAGGTTCTCAGTCCTCTTGATAACAACACAATAATGTGTCCATTGTCTAGGAAGAGAGGACATAAACTTCCTAACAATGTCCCTGTTCTCAAGAGTTACTCCAAGATCCATTAGAGTATCCACAATCTTAACAAACCTGAAGTATTGTTGAGTCATGGTTTCACCTGCCTTGAAGGTGAAGTTTTCAAACTGTTGCTTCAGAAGATCCTTCTTGTTCTCCTTTGCTTCAATAGACCCCTCATACATTAGCTTCAGTGCCTCCCATAGTTGCTTGGCAGTTTTGCACTTCTTGAAGCCTTTATAGATGGAGTTTGGAAGAGCACTTTGAAGGGCTGTCATGGCTTTTTGATCAATCTCTATTCTCTTTCTATCTGCTTCAGAGTAATCAGCCACAACCTTAGGAATCATACCACCACCAGTAGCAGAAGTGGTGCTTGGTATGTAAGGTCCTTCAACAATAGAGTCCCACATCCTGGAGTCTTGAGACTTGATGAAGCCTTCCATTCTTTGACACCAAGTATCAAAGTCTTCAGGAGTGATTAGTGGAGACTTTGTCATAGTTCCAGTTTCCATATCAGCTTTGGTTATAGCTGCCATTTAAGGGATCTTAAGATGGTGAGATCTTATATCAAGAGCCTGAAATGCTTTGATACCAAATGCAGGACCGGTGAAGGGTATGCACTTACAACACAACAAAACAATAAGGAGAGTTGCTTAGAACACTTAACAGATCAAATAGTGAACTGGTTAACTTGTTTAATGAAAGATGCTAAGAACACAAGTAATTATGAGATAGAACAAGATTACAAACAACACAAATCTTTGGTTTTCAAGAATGCTTTATATTGCTTCTCAAGTTCTATTACAAGTTATAAAGCATCGATAGAAAGTTACAAGTACTTGAGATACTTTATACTACATCCTACAGCCGGCCATACTTTGAAGGCCAGCTGGATACAATTGACTAGACATCTACAAAATCAAATGTAGAGTCAAAAGCCATATCTGCCTTTTGACTTGTGACTATGACATGCCATAGCTCACATCCTAATATATTACAAAAAGGATAAAAGTACATAAAGTAGAAAGCATGGACTCAAGACCTCAATGTACAGTTACCAAAAGCATGGACCTTTCACCAACTCATGTAAGTTGGTGACTTTACAGAGTTGCAGCGGAAAGGTGGTCCAGCTTTATAGTATAGTACATCAGATAAAGGCATATCTCTAAAAGTATTCGGAAGAAATCTGTCTCCGCTCTTTGGCTTCGGAAGACTTTGTCTTTGAACCTTCGGAAGACTTCACTTTTGGCTTCGGAAGATATTGGTCTTGGCTTCGAAAGATTTTACACTTCGAATATTTCTAGTGCATGGTGTAAAACGTTCGAAGCATTTCTACTTCAGTTCTTTAGTGCATGCTTGCAGAGAGACTTTGGATGTTATGGCTGCATCAGACTTATAGGAATCCTTACACTTTCATTTAAAACCATTTCTTTACTTTCATTCGTGATCATACATCATACGTACACATAGATAATACTCATTATTATCTTCTATCATCATTCATCATCGTACGTCATTCGTTATCATTCATCCATTCACATCGTACATTTTGTACTTTCATCATTATCCTTCACTTTTCATTCCGGACCAAGCTATACCCTGAACATTGTGCACGAAGCTGGTTACTGGGCCTGTGGTCTGTAAATAGACCCCGAACATTGTGCAGGAAACTGACTCCAGTACCTAGGGCAAGCGACAAGGGTCCCATACATATGGTCAATCATAAGGATAAGACCCTAGTATGCATCCTTTCAGGGTAGCTAACCTGCACACAGTTGAGCTAACATCCTTTATTGGGTGTGAACCTCCTTTCATTTGCTTGCAAGACTTTTCATTCATTTATCCTTTCTTTTATGCATGCATTCATTCATTCTTTACGTTCCACTTTTTTATCATTAACTTCCGCTTTTCATTACATTATTTACGTTCATTATCATAATCACACCACGTAAAGCCAGAGAATAATACGTAATAAGGAACATAAAGAATACAGATCATAATCATACATGAAATCATCATAAAACATCACATATAACATCATACATCATCCCTGTAAACATCCCAAGTCATAGCCTAAAAATCATTCCTTCCAAACTTTTAGAATAATTTTTAAGTATTTAGGCGCATGGGCACTATGCAGGCGCATGACTACTTAGGTGCATGGAACACTTAGGCGCATGGGAAAATCTAGGCACAGGAGCACTATACGGTCGCATGGCCAAAACTTAGTCGTCTGGGCAAATTCTAGGCGCATGAGCACTTAGGCGTTTGGGCAGTTGGACGCATGGGAAACTACTTAGGCGTTTTAGCACATTTCTAGGCGCATGGGTACTATTGGGCGCATGAACATCCTGCATTTCAACTTAAATCATTTTCAGTCTCAAATCCAATCCTAATATGCTTTCAGCCTAGTTTCTAACATACTAAGCAACATAAACATGCTTACAAGCATGAACATAATCCCAAGAATCAATCCCAATGTACACCCACCCACAAGGCATAGACAAATGCATTTCCAGCCCCGAACAAGTTTGAAACATAAAAACGGGGATCTAGAACTCACCTCTGCAACTTTTGAGTAGACTTCTTCAAACCCGAATGCAATTGAGTTCAAAAACCTAAAAACCCACCAAAAACACACAAACGAACACACCAAACACACATAAGCACATACTCAAGGCTGAAAATCAGCCAAGAACTACAAAACATTGATAACTAACCTAAAATTTACACTTCTCTTCTTCTTCTCTCTAGAACCCGAGAATTCTCTGCTCTTTCTCTCTCTAGAAACCGTAGACAAAAGGTGATGTAACATGGAATGGGCGGCCATGTCAATTTTGTACAAATTATTATAAAATTTTGTCCTTTGTACACTTTTAACCCCTCAACTTGAATTTTATTGTTCTTCTTTCTTTTATTCTTCTTTTCTTTAGATTACCGGGTGTTACACATAATACTTATGCACACCTTCACATATGCATTCTCGGCCAAACCCAAACACACACTACACACATACACATCAACACAAATATAGGACCGTTTAAGGGATGGTCACTTACAACACAACACACAATGAGGAGAGTATAGTTAAGAACACTTGATAGATCAAATAGGGAACTGGAAACTTTACGGTATGATACTTAGAACACAAGTAAATACGAGACAGAACAAGAACAAATAATACACGAATATTGGTTTTCAAGAATGTTGTATATTGCTCTCAAGTTCTTTTACAAGTGTTAAAGCATACAAAGAAAATACAAAGACCTGAGATACTTTATACTACATCCTACAGCCGTCCATGCTTAGAAAGCCAGCCGAAAACATTTGATCTAGATAACAAGAAAATCAAATGTAGAGTGAAAAGGCAGATTGCCTTTTGACTAGTGACTATGACATGCCATATATCACATCCTAATATATTACAAAAAGGATAAAAGTACATAAAATAGAAAGCAATAGACCCAAGATCTCAATGTACAGTTACCAAAAGTATGGACCTTTTCACCAACTTGTGTAAGTTGGTGAGTCATCAGAGTTGCAGCGGAAAATGGTCCAGCTTTATGGAAAAGTACATCAGATAAAGCATGTATTAAAAGTCTTTGGAAGAAATCAGTTTTCACTTCTTGGCTTCGGAAGACTTTGTCTTTGAAGCTTCGGAAGACTTCACTTTTGGCTTCGGAAGATGTTGGTCTTGGCTTTGGAAGATTTTACACTTAGAATAATTCTGATGTATGGTGTAAAACTTCCGAAGCATTTCTACTCTGCACTTAAGTGCATGCATGCAAGAGAGACTTTGAATGTTTTAGGTGCATCAGCCTCTCATGAAACCTTACAAACTCCCCCTAGGCTAATGCTACCAAAACATTTAAAAACCTTAGATATTGACAGTCGTCATTATGATAATGACCATACCCTTCTTCATTGGATGGTCAGGATCATTCAGACTTTCAAAGTATCTTCTCATCTGAATGAAATCATGCAGAGGTAGATTAAACATGTCTTGCCATGTGTAGACATCTTGACCACCTTGATCTCTATTGACATACCATCTTTCTAGATTAGTAGTAAAGGTCCAGGATAAGATGGGTCTTCCTGATGCAAGAGGAACTGCTTGAATTGGAGTTGATTGAGCTGCCTCTTCATGCACTCTCTCAGGATAATCTGATTCATCCTGACATTTGGAGGTGGATGACTCTGACTTCTTTTTCTTCTTTGACGTGGGTCTAGAGGCCATCCTTTTCCTCCTCTTTGGAAACTTCAACTGAGAAGACTGGTCTTCAGCACCTTGTTATTCAGTCTTGTCTTTCTCAGTTGGGTCTACCTCCCTCACAAATTCAGAAGAAGAGGGCGTTTGACCCTGTTGTTGATCAGAAGATGAAGCTTGCTGAGTTTTAGCAGGAGGTCCAGTTTGTGTTGTCTCAAATTGTTCAACCTTAACCTCCACTTTAGGAGGGGCTTGACTTGGTGGGAAGTGTAAGTCAATGAGCTCTCCTCCCTTGATCTTCTGCTTGATCACCCTTATGTGCTCATCCATGTTGGATAGAGACATTGGGCCAAGTCTCCTTCTGGAGAATCCATATAACTTCAAGAAGCTCATCATCCTCTGCCTGTCAGCAGACTTCTTTTAACTCTTTTGGATGATAGCTCTTAACTTGGCTGCTTCTTCCCTCATCTTTCTTTTTGTTGTCTTTTGTTCTTTGAGTACTTGAAGTTCAATTTGTTTGAGATACTCAAATTCATATACTTAAAGGACAGGGAAGAAGTGCAGCTGCCTGATAGAGTCCTGTGGCAGCCAGGTTGCTTAGCATCTTTATCTACCGAAGGTTATGGAGTGGCCATAGTCTCTTGCACAGGACTTTCTTGAACTAGAGAAAGGGTAGGAACATGTCTTTACAGTCTTTTATGTCTTCTTTCTTCTTGGATTTGGAGGAGCAACCTTGCATCCTCTGCTTCCTTCCTCTCTTTAGACATTTCTATATCTGCCAGTTCATTCAGTTCTTCTAAGGGAAGAGAAATGATCTCATCAATGCCATAGTTCCTTGTCTGCAGGTAAGTAATCCTGACTACTCTTAACTCATCATCTTGAGTGGTTGGTCTGTGGGCAGCCCTGATTGTAGCTTCTATGAAGCTAGAAGACCCAGTGGAACTTTCTCCCCTTAGCTTGCTCTTCCTCTCTCTCTCCTCCTCCTCAATCTCCTCAGGAGTCATTATCCTTTTTCCTTTGTCACCCACAGACCTTTGTGACTAAGGTTGGAGAGAGCTTTGGCCTTTATTGCTTGGAGTAGCATCCAAGCTTTGGCCAGAGAGAGGTTGTGATACACCTTCACTAGCAGGTGTTTCACTGAGGGGATGGATTGTTGAAGTTGTTGGTTCTGTGACAGAGCTTACAGGTTTTGTCACTGGGCCTTCAGTCAAGGTTTTCCCTTTGAAGCTAATCTTAGGGTCCACCTCAACATCCAGTTGACCAATGACATTGCTTGTTTGCATTTGTCTTCTTACTTTAAACACTTCAGCAATCCAGTCTTGAATCCTTTGAGCAATCCTGCTAGCTTGCCTAAATTGACTTGTGTTGGCAAGTGCCATGTTGACTAGATCAAGACCTTCATAGTAGTTCAAGGTCTGAAAATTGAAGACTTCTTGCTATCCTTGAACTCTTTGAAGTATGAGGGCTCTTTTATCAGCATCGTACCTCCACCCAATAATGTAATTAGAAGCTCCTTGGGGTGGAGTTGACATAGCCCTTGGAATTCCCTCGTCAAATAGACTCTGAATGAGTGAGTCCACATCAATATGAACTTGAGAAGCTTGCTGAGCATGGACAACTGCAAGTAAGGATGGTGAGTCCTCAATGTCCATACTCTGTGAAGAACTTCAAGGTTCTGTGATTAGTATGACTTTCTCCTCCTTTTTGGTAGCATCACCCACTTGCACAGGTGAGCTAGGAGTTAGGTCAATTACATCCACAGGTTCTTGTGTTTCTGGATGAGCTTTTCTTAAAGGTATCCCAGCTAGTTTCTCCTTAAGATAAGATATCTCAAGTTGCTGATCATTGACCCTGTTTTGTAAGGTAGTCACCTGAGATTCGAGGTGACTAACCTTAGGGACGAAATAGGAGCATGTTTGTGACAATATTTGCACCTTTCGTCTTATGTTCCCCTCATCTTCATCAGAAGAATCATTGGGGGATGAGAGAATTAGACCAAAATCTTCTCTCTCACCACTAGCATGGTGTTCTTGGCTGCTGGATTTCCCCTACTCATTGAAAACTTCAATTAAAGTGTCAATGGGCTGAGTTGCTATGGTTGAGGTCTTAAAGATGTAATCACTTGAAAAAGTGAGAGCATCTTCCATATGGACCTCCTGAGCAGGTTTAGGGAGATCTTCCTCAGTGATGGGTGAATGATGTGGGCTAGACATAGGAGAGCCAGGAGCGCTCATCTCTCTTTGAGTAAGAGAGAGTAGAGAGACTCGTGGTACTCACTGAATCCCATGTCTTCATCATCATGGAATTCTAGGTTGGGAATGGGTTGGTTTAGATCAAGAGGCTGGGGATGGTAACTTTCCCCTGAAGGTTTTCACTAGAGTTTTGAGACTCTGAGTGAAGGCTTAAGGCTGTTTGGGTAATGAGTTCATCAGGCTGAGCATGAGGAACCTCAAAACTGAATGTAGTTAAGATGGGAGTGGTTTTCTCCTCAGGAGAAGTGGGAGTTCTAGTGTCCGCTTCTTCCTATATGGGTGATGATATGGGGGCCTGCACAAGCTTAATAGCTAGAGCAGGGGTTCGTTTGGATTTTCTTTGGTAGGTGAGGATGATTTTTGGCTGTTTAGAAGGTTGAGAAGTAGAAGTTGTGGGTTCAACACTAGCTTGTGTTTCTAGGATGTCACCTTGAGCAATAAGCTCTAACATTTTTGGGTCAATGGCTGTTTCTACCCTAGAGAAGCGTATAGTTGGCTTCTTCATAGTCTTAAAGACGTCGGGCTTCATCAGTCGCAATTTAAGAATATTATATGTTCCCCTCAACTGTGAGCCCTATTCAGAATTGAGAATGTGTTGAACATATCTAGGGAACATATAATACTCTATGGAGTCCAAATTTTCAAGTAAAACTGTGTAAACAAATTGAGAGTACCTGAATCTGACCCCTGGACCATTCCATGGACTATAAAGGAAAGATCCTCAGGAATCTGGTCCCATCCCCCATGCTTGTTGGATAAGCTGTGGATGACCACATGAAGTAGGTACTTCCACTGGGATGAGATCTTTCCTTTCTTGAAGGTCTTTACAGAGAAATCTCCTTCATATCCCATCTGCTCAAAGGAATGATTTACAGCTTCCTTTAGAAAGAACAACTCACTTTATTCATCATCCAGCTGAAGATGGGTGTTGATGATGGCTGGAGTGATGAAGATTGTCCTCCCTATGTATTGTGACAGACAGTGCCTTCTCCATGTCCATAATGACCTCTTGACAGGTCTTCCAAAATTCTAATAACTGATCCTCATAGAGAGGAGGATCAATGGTCAGGGAGGTGAAATAGTTTGACAAAGAAAGAAAACGGCAGACCTTTGAGAAACTTGGATCTTTCTCAGTGTCCAACAGAGCAACCTGATTATGTTGCCAGTGAAGTTGCATGAAAAAATTTAGGTTGTTTCTGCGGTTGAGGTTAGCCATTTAGAAAGCTTAAAGGTGAAGGAAAATAAGAATGAAGGCGGTTTGAGGATGAATTTAGGTTTTGAGAATAATTCTGATGAAGAAGATAGTGAAAGAGGGTGAATCATTGGGTATATATATGAAATGGATCTAAGACAAAGTTACTGAAAGAGAATAAACTTTTAAATCCAGATGTCAGTCCCACCTCTAAAAAAGTTCCAAAAAAGTAGTTTTCTTAGAAGTCTAAAATCTTCCGAAGGTAATTTTGCTTCGGAAATTTTGATGAAAAGCTTCCGAAGCCAAAATGACTTCGGAAGATATTCCAAAAAGTTTAGAAAATTTGCTTCGGAAGAGATTTATACTTGGAGAATTTTAATCTAAGAGGAATAAAACTTCTGAGACCAAATTGCTTTTGGAAGAAAATTGTTCGTCAAAAACATACAAGTACTCAATAGAAATTTAAGCTTCGGAAGATATTTCTAAAATTTCTTTCGAAGGTAAATCTACTGAAGTAGTTATTTGTTTTTTGAAGACATAAGTTTTTTCCGAAGGTAAATACATATCTTTCGAAGAATAATCTGATCATAATTTTCAAAAATCTAAGGAATGTCTTTTAAAAAGATTTTTCTTCCAGAGTAAACAAGGGCTTATGAAGGTGATAAAATCGACAACTTAGGACACACAGATTTTAGAAATAATATGAGTTAGTTTTAAGAAAATATACTCAAAGTTAATTATCCCAATAGCTGATACAAGATACTTAAATCTCTACTCATCAAATGCTTTGGTGAACAGATCAACATATTGTTCATTTATGTTAACTTTGACTAGTTTGATTAATCTATTTTCAAAGTTATCTCTAATCAACTGATACTTGATACTGATGTGTTTTGTCCTTGAGTGCTGCACAGGATTCTCTTTAATAGAGATAGCACTATTGTTGTCAATGTGGATGGGAGTCTCTTTGAATTTAAATCCATAATGCAGCATCTGATTCTGAAACCAATGCACTTGAGCACAGCAGTTTGCAGCAGCAATGTATTCAGATTCAGCAGTTGATGCAGAGACACAAGATTGTTTCTTGTATTGCCAAGTGACTATTCTTCCACCAAGGAATTGACAACCCTCTGATGGAGACTTTGTAGTCATGTAGCACACACCATAGTCACTATCTGTATATGCATACAAATTGAAATCAGAATTCTTTGGATACCAAAGGCCAAGTATTGGAGCACCTTTGAGATATCTTAGAATCCTTTTAATAGTAACTAGGTGTGACATTTTGGGGTTGGCTTGATACCTTGCACAAATACATGTGGCAAACATGATATCAGGCCGGCTAGCAGTGAGGTACATAAGAGACCCAATTATAGCCTTGTAAAGATGTTCATCCACACACTCCCCCTCAAGATCAGGTCCAAGGGAGTGATTTATGGCTATAGGTGTCTTAGTAACCTTACAATCAGTCATGTTGAATCTTGTAAGTATGTCTTGTACATACTTTGACTGACTTATGAAGATGCCTCTATCAACTTGCTTCACTTGAATTCCTAGAAAGAAATTGAGTTCCCCCATGGCACTCATTTCAAATCTATCCTTCATCAGCTTCTTAAAGTCTTTGCAGAGCTTTGGATTAGTTGACCTGAAGATAATGTCATCTATATACACTTGAACTAACATTAAGTCATTCCATGTTCCTTTGATGAAGAGAGTTCCATCTATAGTACCCCTTTTGCATCCATGCTAACAGAGATACTGAGATAGAGTCTCATACCACTTTCTTGGAGCTTGGTGCAACCCATAAAGAGCTTTATCAAGCCTGTAGACATAATCAGGATGATCAGGGTCTGCAAAGCTAGGTGGTTGTTTGACATAAACCTCTTCATCAATCACCCCGTAGAGAAAAACACACTTGACATCAAGCTAGTAGACCTTGAAATCCTTAGATGCAGCAAAAGCTAAGAATATTTTGTCAGCTTCAAGTCTTGTCACAAGAGCAAAGACATCTGTGTAGTCGATTCCTTATTCTTGTGTGTATCCTTGAACAACTAGTCTTGCCTTGTTCTCGATAACAAGTCCTCTATCATCTTTCTTATTCTTAAACACCCATGGTAGTCTTGCCTTGAGGAAGAGGAAATAGGTTCCAAATCTTTTGTCTTTTGAATTGAAACAACTCCTTTAGCATGGCTTCAACCCAAGTTTAATCCTTTAAAGCCTCATCAACTTTATTTGAATCTATATGGGATAAGAAACAAAAGTGAAGACAAATATTTGCATCATGGGTTTGTCCTCTTGTTCTCACCCCTGTATCAACATCTCCGATGATGTTTGTGGTGGGGTGAGACTTGTGGATCCTTAGTTGGGGGATCACAGCAAGTTGTTTAGAGAGATCTAAATTAGAAAATTTTAGATCTGGCAATTTTGATTCACGCACCACATCAACACACTTATCAAGAGAAACTTGATCCAATGAGTGTGTGACATCATTTATGTTGTCTTCAATGGAGTGGTTGTCAGCATCAAGAAATTCTTGATCACTTTCACCACCACCATGAACTCTTACATTTAAAGCTCCTTCATTTAAGTCTTGTTCCTCTCAGCTGGAATTTGAAGGCACCTCAGATATGTCAGCTGGATTTGTCATTGTTGTGCTTATAGGAACTCCATTTGCAAGGTTAGTTACAACTGGAGCTGAAGTAGTGTAACTTGATGGTCTTCTTAGCTCAAATTTTGGGTCAGGATCACCAGCTGATAGTATATCTGTAGATCCTGAAACATTCTCATAAGATTTGTTAAATAGTTGGTAACTAAATCAAGATCAAATAGCCAATCAGGATCAGAACCTTTCACACTGGGAGTGTGCTCATTGAAAGTCACATTGGTTGACTCCTCAACTACTCTAGTTCTAAGATTGTATACTCTATAAGCCTTGGCTTGGGAAGAGTGTCTAATAAAGTGTCCATCATCTAATTTCTCAGCAAACTTGGCAATTTGATCTTTGGTATTCAAGATGGTGCAAGGACATCCAAATGACCTGAGAAAACCAATGAAAGGTTTTCTCTTATGCTAAAGTTCATAAGGAGTCTTACCATGTGTCTTAACCACTAAAACTCTGTTTTGCACATAGCAAGCAGTGTTCACTGCCTCTGCCCAAAAGGTGATGGGCAGTTTAGAGTTAGACAACATAATTCTTGCAGCTTCAATCAGTGTCCTATTTCTCCTCTCAGCAAAACCATTTTGCTGAGGAGTCCTGGGAGCACTATATTGTGTTGTAATACCTTTTTCAACACAAAATGTATCAAAGATTTGATTCTTGAATTCAATTCCTTGATCACATCTTCTAGTTTTAACCTTATGATCATATTGATTCTCAATCTTTAAGATGAAATTCTTCAGAATCTCAGGGGTCTCATCCTTAGTTCTAAGAAAGAAAACCCAAGTGAATCTTGTAAAGTCGTTTGTGATCACCAAACAGTAAGAGGTCCTTCCTAGACTCATTACACTGATGGGGCCAAAGAGATCCATATGTAATAAGTGTAGGGGATTAATGATGGAATTTCTTTCCTTTGGCTTGTGAGATACCTTGTGTTGCTTCTCTTTCAGGCATGCAACACAGTGGTCATCACTTGTAAACTCTTTCTTTGGTATTACAGTTACCAAATCATTCTTAATTAATTTATTCATGTTTTTAAAGTTTACATGGCACATTCTTTTATGCCAGAGGAAAGATTCATTATTTTTTTCTTTAGACAGAAAGCATAAAACTTCTCCTGAGGGAGATGTTTCTTGCAAGTCCATCTTGTACATGTTCCTTTTTCAGGGGGCTCTGAGCAGGATGTGCTCATGAGGAATGACCACTCCGGGCCTGAGAACAATGCACTCATGCTCAGTGAAGAGCATGTTATGACTCTGATCACAAAATTGGGATACACTTAGAAGATTGTACCCAAGCTCCTTGACAAAGTTTACCTTCTCAATGGTGAGCCTACCATTTGTGATCTTGCCCCTTCCTGTAATGTAACCTTCCGCATCTCCTCCAAAAAGCAATTGGTCCTCCATCAATTCTTTCAAACATTTGGAGGAGTGACCTATTGCCTGTCATGTGCCTGGAACAACCACTGTCAATGATCCATACATTTCTGTTTGTCTTGAGTTGTTCCTTCACAAAAGAGATGGTTAGTTACATTTGGAAACCCAAGCCTCATTGGTCTTGGGCTCATCAAAAGAAGTTAAAGACAATGCAACAGTAATTGATCCTATAGTCATGCTAAAATGATCATTTGCTGATGTTGATGAAGAACTTTCAGCCACTTGGTCTTTCTTTGACTTCCATACCACCTTTGGAAGCTTAGACTTGACCTTCAATACTTTGAAAGTTTTGATTACTCTGGAAGTTTTGATGACTGGACCTTCGGAAGATCTTTTTGTCACTGCAACAGGCTTCAGTGCTTCGGAAGTATTCCTTTCTTCCGAGACCAAATTTTCTTCTGAAGGCAAGTTTCCACTTGTCTTCTTCTTCATTTTGGAGCTTCCGAAGGAAACAGATTTTCCTTCTAAAGCTTGCTTCTTCTTTTCCAAACTCTTAGAAGTTTCTTTCTTGGTCATGTGGAGAGTACTCTTTGGAATGTAAATACAATCCTTAGCAAGATGACAAGTACTCCTACACATAACAAAGTCTATTTTCTTCCTTCTAGGAGTTTTCCTTTGTGAACAAGGCTAAACTTTATCACTTTCCTTCTCCATCTTCATCTTTGCAGATGCTGTGGCAGTTCTTGTGTGGATGGAACTATCTTTGTAGCTGGATGGTTCAGGTTGTACAGCAGTGGTGCACAACTGATCAGCCTTCTTCTTGATGATGGGTTTCCTCTTGTGTCAAAGTTCATAAGAAGTCTTACCATGTGTCTCAACTACTAAAACTCTATTTTGCACATAGCAAGCAGTGTTCACTGCTTCTGCCCAGAAGGTGATGGACAGTTTAGAGTCAGACAACATAGTTCTTGCAGCTTCAAATAGTGTCCTATTTCTTCTCTCAGCAACACTGTTTTGTTAAGGAGTCCTAAGAGCACTATATTGTCTTGTAATACCCTTTTCATCACAAAATGTATCAAAGATTTTGTTCTTGAATTCAGTTCCTTGATCACATTGTATGGTTTTGACCTTGTGATCATATTGATTCTCAATCTTTAAGATGAAATTGTTCAGAATCTCAGGGGTCTCATCCTTAGTTTTAAGAAAGAAGACCCAAGTGAACCTTGTAAAGTCATCTGTAATCACTAAACAGTAAGAGGTCCTTCTTAGACTTATTACACTGGTAGGGCCAAAGAGATCCATATGTAATAAGTGTAGGGGAGTAGTGATACAGTATCTTTCCTTTGGCTTGTGAGATACCTTGTGTTGCTTCCATTTGAGGAATGCAACACAGTGGTCATCACTTGTAAACTATTTCTTTGGTATTATAGTTACCAAATCATTCTTAATTAATTATTCATGTTTTTAAATTTTACATGACATATTTTTTATGCCAGAGGAACTACTCATCACTATTGGCTTTAGATAGAAAGCATGAAACTTCTTCTGATGGAGATGTTTCTTGCAAGTCCATCATGTACATATTCCCTTTCATGGGAGCTTTGAGCAGGATATTCTCATTAGGAATGACCACCCCGGGCCTGAGAACAATGCACTCATGCTCAATAAAGAGCATGTTATGACTCTGATCACAAAATTGAGATACACTCAAAAGATTGTATCCAAGCTCTTTAACAAAGTTTACATTTTCAATGCTGAGCTTACCATTTGTGACCCCGCCCCTTTCTGTTATGTAACCTCCAGCATCTCCTCCAAAAGCAACTGGTCCTTCATTAATCTTTTTTAAAATTTTGGAGTAGTGACCATTGCCTATCATGTGCCTGGAACAACGACTATTATTGATCCATACATTTCTGTTTGTCTTGAGTTGTTCCTACATAAAAGAGATGATTAGTTACATTTAGAAACCCAAGCCTTATTGGTCTTGGGCTTATCAAAAGAAGTTAAGGACAATGCAACAGTAATTGATCCTATTGTCATGTTTTGAGGATCATTTGCTGATGTTGATGAAGAACTTTCAGTCCCTTGTTATTTTTTTTCTTCCACACCACCTTTGGATGCTTAGACTTGACCTTCAACACTTCAGAAATTTTGATGACCTAGAAATTTTTGATGATCGCACCTTCGTAAGATCTTGCTAACACTGTAGCAGAATCCGAAGTATTCCTTTCTTCCGAGACCAATTTTATTTCGAAGGCAAGTTTTCACTTGTTCTTCTTCTTCATTTTGGAACTTTCGAAAGGAAAGAATTTTCCTTCCGAAGCTTGTTTCTTCTTCAAACTCTTAGAAGTTTCTTTCTTGGTCATGTGGACAGTACTTTTTGGATTGTAGAGGCAATCCATAGCAAGATGAGAAGTACTTCCATATATGACACAGTCCATTTTCTTCTTGCTAAGAGTCTTCTTCTGTTAGCAAGGCTGAACTTGATCACTTTCCTTCTCCATCTTCATCTTTGCAGATGCTGTGACAATTCTTTTAGGGAGAGAACTACCTTTGGAGCTAGATGGTTCAGGTTGTGTAGCAGTGGTACACAACTTATCAGCCTTCATCTTGATGCTAGGATGATTTGAACATGAACTAGAACTCTTCGTACTAGAGTTCAAGATTGTGTCTTCAGCCTTAACCACCTCAAATCCTGCAGAGATAAAGACTTGTTTCTACATAGAGTTGAAAGTGGCCTTGATCTCTTGAGCCTTCTTGTACTTCCTCATGGCCTTCCTGATCAAGTTCTTCCTTCTTGACTTGGTCATACCAACTCATTTATTCTCCTCAAAAAAATAGTGACCCTTCTTAGAATGCTCTTCTTCACTCATCTCAGAGCCATTCTTCACCATCTCCTCTTCATCCTCTTTAGTCATAGGGTCTATGAGGGGAAGCTCATCTTCACAAGTTCCACACCTAGGAGTTCTTACAGACAAGATTGTGTGTGGAGGAGCTATCTCACTAGATCCCAGTCCCTGCTTATTTTGATAATAAACTTTTCCATGCAAGGATGAGGATATTATGTTCTTGAAGTTCTCTTTTTCAAGAATAAATTTTTCTACCCTGGCTTTGCTGATCACAAGCTCAGCCTGACATTCAGTTAACTTAGTTATGAGGTCTTTGATCTGAGTCCTGTAGTTGGTGTGCTCATGTTTAAGAGTTGAAATGGTTTTCTCTAAGTCTACTATATTTAGTTTATAATCATTTTCAGCTCTTTTGAAATAAGCTTTTAAGATATTTAAGGACTTAAGATCAGATCTCATTTCTAAGTTATATGACCTGTATCTATTAACTTTAGCAATACATTCAAGAGTACAAAGAAGTTCTAATACCTTGGCTTCATCGTGGTCTGCCATGAGTGCTTGGTTTGGAGAAGCATCTTCCACCTAAAAGCTTCAGTCAAAGCCTCCTTCTTCAACAACAACTACAACTTGCTACTTTGGCTTCTCATTCTTGGTGGCTCTCTTAGTGTAGTTTGGTATGGTTTGTGTTTGGCCACCATTGGTCCTTGGTGCCTTACACTCCCTTGAAAAGTGACCCATTTGGTTACGGTTGTAACACTTTACTTTGCTTTTGTCCAGCCCAAACTTTCCACTGGCCGCATTGCTTGGAAACTTCCTCCTTGTCCTCTTGTAGAATTTCATGGCTATATGAGTGAGAAGAGCCTTTTGCTGAACTATCTCCATGTATTTCAGGTCATCTAGCTGGATACAATCCAGATCTTCAAGGGTAAAGAAAAAGTTGCATGTGCTTTCATCAAAAGACACAAAGGCTTGTGAAGAGCTTGTCTCTTGGAATTGGCTTCCTTGAGCGTAGCTTTCTCTTGGTGTCTCCGGGAAGGTGATGAAAGGATCCTTTTATGAATTGTCAGGGTAGCAGATAAGATGATGTTATGGTTCTCTACTATCCCTTTCAACCACATGGAGGATTGAACTTAGTTGATTGCTGGAGTTACAGATGAACTTTGCATGTTCATCTATATCTGGTATCCACTGAGAATACCATACAACTCTGTCAAAGTGAGAGTCTTAAGGTTCTCAGTTCTCTTGATAACAACATAATAATCTGTCCATTGTCTAGGAAGAGAGGACATGAACTTCCTTACAATGTCGTTGTTTTCAAGAGTCACTCCAACATCCATTAAAGTGTCCACAATCTCAACATACCTGAAGTATTATTGAGTCATGGTTTCACTTGTTTTGAAGGTGGAATTTTCAAAATGCTACTTCAGGAGATCTTTCTTGTTCTCCTAGGCTTCAGTTGACCCCTCATACATCCGCTTCAGTGCATCCCATAGTTGTTTAGCTGTTTTGCACTTCTTGAAGGCTCTATATGTGAAGTTTGGAAGAGCAGTTTAAAGGGCTTCCATGGCTTTCTGATCAATCTCTATTCTCTTCCTGTATTCTTCAGAATAGTCAGCCACATCTTTTGGAATCATACTACCCCCAGCAACAGCTGAAGAGGTGCTTGGTATGTAAGGCCCTCAGACAACAAATTCCCACATCTTAGAGTCTTGTGACTTGATGAACCCTTCTATTCGTTGGCACCAAGTGTCAAAGTCTTCAGGAGTGATCAGTGGGGACTTTGTCATGCTTCCAGTTTCCATATCAAGTTTAGTGAGAGCTACCATTTGAGATGCTAAGTATTTTTTGTGTTAGGGATCTTAAGATGATGAGATCTTACAATCAAGAGCACGAAATGCTCTGATACTAATAGCGGGACCGTTTAACGGATGCTCACTTACAACACAACACACAATGAGGAAAGTATAATTAAGAATACTTAACAGATCAAATAGAGAACTGGAAACTTTATGGTTTGATACTTAGAACACAAGTAAATGTTAGACAGGACAAGAACAAATAACACACGGATATTGGTTTTCAAGAATGTTGTATATTGCTCTCAAGTTCTTTTACAAGTGTTAAAGCATACAAAGAAAATACAAAGACCTGAGATACTTTATACTACATCCTATTGTCGGCCATGCTTAGAAAGCTAGCTGGAAACATTTGATGTAGACAACAACAAAATCAAATGTAGAGTCAAAAGGCTGATTGTCTTTTGACTAGTGACTATGACATGCCATAGCTCACATCCTAATATATTACAAAGAGGATAAAAGTACATAAAGTAGAAAGCAACAGACTCAACACCTCAATGTACAGTTACCATAATCATAGACCTTTTCACCAACTTGTGTAAGTTGGTGAGTCATCAGAGTTCCAGCGGAAAGTGGTCCAGCTTAATGGAAAAGTACATCACATAAAGCATGTATTAAAAGTCTTCGGAAGAAATCGGCCTTCACTTCTTGGCTGCGGAAGACTTTGTCTTTGAAGCTACCGAAGACTTCACTTTTGGCTTCGAAAGATGTTGGTCTTGGCTTCGAAAGGTTTTACACTTAGAATAATTCTGACGCATGGTGTAAAACTTCCGAAGCATACTCTAGACTTAAGTGCATGCATGCAGGAGAGACTTAGAATATTTTTGGTGCATCAGCCTTTCATGAAACCTTACAACAAACATAATCTCACGGCTCACTACACACACACACACCACATGAACACACACACAAATACACACACACATGACATTTACATACAAATATACACCCATGTCGCCACACACACCCAATATATGTATATGTACGCGTACACATGGCATCACCATGACAAAACGAAGCATATATATATATATATATATATATATATATATATATATATATATATATATATATATATATATACATATATATATATATACACACACACATTCATACACACACACATTCTATCGAACTCACACACAACAGCCAGAACCAGTACACCACCGCACACATAGAAACACACACACACAATTGGGCACATATAGGGTTTATGTACATGTCCTACATAACACACACACACATATTCTTGGCAAGCACACACATCTTAACATACGACCAAATGAGCACCCATGGTTCAACTAATATATAACACTAACAGGAGCGAAAAGAAACGCGGGTTGATACTTACTTGGGAAACAATAAAGGGTAGGGTGCTCTCAAGGGCTCACTAGGTGTTTCACAACATCGAGTTACAATGAAATGTCGCTGGCGGTAAAAAGCTTGCAGGGGGGAGGGGTTTGCAGGAGGTGGTCGTGGGTGCGGTTCGATTTATAATTTTAAAATTTAACGTGACTAGTTATAAAGCTTGCAGGGGGGAGGGGGTATATATATATATGTTGGACCAAAAGAACCAATGAGCCGGATCAGAAAACCTTTAAGTCCCACAGACGTCACAACAACTACTGAAGTCCACATCAGCTGAAGACAACAACTGAAGACAAAGTCTGAAGACACAAGTGCTGAAGACAAAGTCTGAAGACACAAGTGCTGAAGACAAAGTCTGAAGATGTTGTCACAACAGCTGAAGAGGACTTCTTCAGTAGTTGTGACGGTTTGCTTTCAGTAGTTTTATATTTTCTATTTTCAGTAGTTTTGTAAAACGACTGAAGAGTTTGTTCTTCAGTCGTTGTAGCATCAGTAGTTTTCTTTTTCAGTTGTTTCAAGTTTTACACTTAACACTCTGACATGTTCTCAGTAGTTGTGAACATTTCAGTAGTTTGTTAAGAAGTAGTTATTTTTGTACTAGATCTGCTAGTAATCACCACCCCGTGATTACAGCAGTGATTGCACTCTATATAAGGAGTGCCAACCTTATTGTAACCATGAATGATTGAGCAATAATATTGAGCATTATTGAAACATTCCAAATCACAGAAAATATTCTCTCGCATTTGTTACAAATAACACTTTCTTGCTATAACTTGACTAATTTATGGTAAATGTTTGCCTGGCTCCAAAGACTTCATCATGGGATCAAATGTCCACAAGGTGGCAACAGGTATTGTACTCTATCCTTGAGCAACAACCTTTAAAATTTTCTGAAATATTATTCTTAGAGCTCAAGGATATGGCCCAAAAACAACTTTCTAACCGTTGGCTACTATATCCTCGGTTTATAATGGCCATAATTGAAAACCAGCTTCAAGCTGAGGGACTTGTGGCCTGGGAGTCCCTGCTATGGCTGTATTGCCTGAAGTATACTCCCGGCACAACTCTGACCAATCACTCAAAATGGCTGCCAAGCTGCGCAAACCCACGCAGCTGGAACCCACAGCCACCACCACAAAATCCAAAGTCCCCACCAAACCAAAAACAAAACGAACCAAAACAGCTATTCAGGAAGATGAGTCACCTGAAAATGCTCCTGTACCACAAAGACAGGATATACTCACTGGTGTTAACCCCCCAGTAGTATCAGAGACTCACCCAGCCACAGCCGCTCAGGATTCCTCTCAAAAGGAACCTGAAGCAACCAATAAAGGGGTACCCACAAATCTGGAATCTTCCTCATTTGAGGAGATTGCCATTGAAACTCACCATTCTCCCCAGGTGCATAATACCCCATCTCCCAATGAAAATGCCCCCCAAAGTCCAACACTTATAATTGCAAATGTGCTAACTCAGCTGCATGCCTCTCCTCCTCCCAGACAACCACTTAAAGGGAAAACCACAGATATGGAGGAAGAGGATCAACATGCTTCTGACAACCCACAGCACAGGGGTTTAAATGTTCAGTCTCCTAGTGTAGATACGGAGACAAGAATATCTGATGAGGCTGCCACCTCTTCTGCATCAGCACATGATCAGACTGAGGCTGGTAACATGGCTAAGACCTCATTAGAGGCAACAGCTGATGAAGGACATCGTCCTGAGGCTGGAAGTCCCCAGTTCCAAGAAAAAGGGGCACATGCTACATCTGGTCTACACCCAGAGCATGTACATCTTGCTACTAGCAAGAGGTCAGGTGATTCAGCATCTGCTGATGATGACCTGGGCTTCTTTTATGATGTTCTAGCCCAGAACACAATTCTTGAGGAAGAAGTCAGTAGACTACAAAGACTACTTGACCAATTCTCTCAAGAAGCAAGTCCATCTGATACCACCATACACCCACAGATGGCACCTTCACCTGAAGGTCTCCTAAACACTCAGCCACTACAAACATTCAATCCACCAGCCTCTACTTCTGGCACTGTTTCTCAGGGACAGAACCCCTCTGAGCAAACAGCTGCTATATTCCAAAAATCCCTACCTCTCATCACCCCAATGATCACCGACATTGTGATCAAAACCTTGGATGACAAACTTCCCTCAATTCTACAGCCACTAGTGGAGGAGATTGTGAGCACAAGGCTGTCTACTACTCAATCCCTTGCAACCAATGCAACCAAAAAGGGGGAGAGTCAGTCAGTGAAAGACAAAGGGAAGCGCATACTGATAGAGAGAGACCAGGAGGAAGAAGAGGTTGTTGAGAAAGAGACTGAGAAGGAGAAAGAGTATGTGAAGGGAGCTGACACTGATCAAGTGAGTGAAAGTCACAAAGACTTTCACATCACATACAAGAAGAGGAAGATGGAAAGAAAAGAAAAAGAACTCCAGCTTGATGAGATGGTCAAAATGGCGGATGCTACACATAGCAAATCTATGGACTCCATTACTGACCAACTATACAGACAAGGGTTTGACACTGCACAGCTTGACTCAGAGATTAGAAGACTTGAAGTTGAAGAAATTAACTCAAGATGGGCAAGCTATGATGTGCTAGAAAGAGAAAGACTGGAGATCATGATCAGATTTATTGCTAAGTATCTTGGAAGATCATTGATAGAGATTAAGTCATGGACCAGGGACAGTATCTTGGCCATAACCACCAAGATCTGTACGTCTGAAGCATATACAAAGGGATTAGTGATTGAAGCCTTAAATGAAGCAGGTGCTGGAAAAAGAAATGAACTAGCAAAATACTCCAAAGCCTCACTCATTACAAAAATGCTAGAACAACCTGCAAAACCCACAACTTCAAAATCACCACTACCACAACCAATTAAACCAACTCCTTTACCCTCAAAACCAACAGCCGATGATGCATCCAAGAAGAAGAAGAGAAGGATGTTGAGGCTAGAAGAAGAAGAAGAAGAGGATGATGAGGAGGAAGATAGGCTGCCTCTTTCTGCAGTCCTAACTTTACCCAAAGCCAAATCTATGCCCATCACTCCCACCTCACAGATGGAAACTGTGAGGGTAAAGATTGAAGAAGAGCAAATG
This sequence comes from Flaveria ramosissima, assembly GCA_025215565.1. Lineage (NCBI taxonomy): Eukaryota > Viridiplantae > Streptophyta > Magnoliopsida > Asterales > Asteraceae > Flaveria > Flaveria ramosissima. The sequence continues at coordinate 31,088,474 of CM046032.1, forward strand.
CAAAGGCTTCATGATGAGGAGATGCTAAAAAGTATAGATAAAACTTATGCTGCCTCCTCATCAATAATAAGTATGAAGAAAGAAGCTCTGAGACTGTACACCCTCGCCAACACATTTCAATATCAGAAAGAAAAGGTGAGGATGTGGCCTGATCCTAGGGTGGCTCACAGAATTGTGAAGAAGGATATTCCTGCACGATACAAGGGCCAGATAAAGAGGATCGTAGATGAAGAGATCACAGTGGTCCTTGTAGTATCACCCTGGGAGATTGTAGAAGACTTCAAGAAAGCTTATGAGACTAAACAGCCTCCCCAAAAGATGTTAGAGAACAGAGTGATCAAGAAGGGGTTAGTCTACAAGAAGCTTGAGAACTTCAAACAGAATGAGCTCAGTCTGTTACTCGAAGGTAATCATCCTGATGAGTTTGCCTACAGACAGATCACAACTGTTGAGCTCAAAAATGGCAAACAGGCCAAATACATCTCAGAGCTGTATGGGCGTGAAGGATTATTCGATGGTGAACCAGAGAATCTCACTATGGAAGAACAAATCATGTTTCTCAGAGCATACACCAGAGAATCCTACAGGCTCATACATGGGAAGTAAGTTTCATGGATGGGGGAACAGCTCAGTGTCCAATTCCCCAATACAGAGCTCCCATCTACACTTTGCCAACCAAATTATCAGAAACTTACTTCCAGGCCGGTGCTTATATGGGTCATCTTCTCAACTGATCAAGAAGGAAAAAGACCATCCATTTTGCCAACAATAAGTGGGACCTCAATAAAGTTAAAGGTTTTGGCTGCATTGGTTCAGGGGGAGTTTGTTGGACCAAAAGAACCAATGAGCCGGATCAGAAAACCTTTAAGTCCCACAGACGTCACAACAACTACTGAAGTCCACATCAGCTGAAGACAACAACTGAAGACAAAGTCTGAAGACACAAGTGCTGAAGACAAAGTCTGAAGACACAAGTGCTGAAGACAAAGTCTGAAGATGTTGTCACAACAGCTGAAGAGGACTTCTTCAGTAGTTGTGACGGTTTGCTTTCAGTAGTTTTATATTTTCTATTTTCAGTAGTTTTGTAAAACGACTGAAGAGTTTGTTCTTCAGTCGTTGTAGCATCAGTAGTTTTCTTTTTCAGTTGTTTCAAGTTTTACACTTAACACTCTGACATGTTCTCAGTAGTTGTGAACATTTCAGTAGTTTGTTAAGAAGTAGTTATTTTTGTACTAGATCTGCTAGTAATCACCACCCCGTGATTACAGCAGTGATTGCACTCTATATAAGGAGTGCCAACCTTATTGTAACCATGAATGATTGAGCAATAATATTGAGCATTATTGAAACATTCCAAATCACAGAAAATATTCTCTCGCATTTGTTACAAATAACACTTTCTTGCTATAACTTGACTAATTCTTCTCTTCATTCCGCTGCATTACACTATTATACTTCAAACTTGTGATCGTTGATCCTGTCAATATATATATATATATATATATATATATATATATATATATATATATATATATATATATATATATGTATATATATGTATATATATATGTATATATATATATGTATATATATATATATAAGAAAATTATATAACATTAACTTAAAATTCTATTTATAATTTTAAAATTTAACGTTACTTGTTATAGAGCGCGATTAATGTAATTATTATTAAAAAAAATTCACAAAGTCTTTTGTAACACCTGGTTATTTTATTTATTTTGAAGCCGACGAATGAAGAAAAAGAAATAAGGTCCAAAGTCGAGGGACCAAACACGCCAACGAGAGAAAGTTAAGTATGTGGTGATATTTGAAGGAATAGGGCAGCCATAACCCTCTCCCCATACCCACATTTCAGCCAAGAAAAAGAGTGGAGAGAAAGAAGAGAGAAAAATGGAGAAAGGTTGGTTCGAGTGGTTTCTAGCGGGCAAAATCGTCGTGTAGCGAGTCCAATCAAAGCACTTCTTGTTGTGGTTGTTTGTGTGAGTTCTAAGACCTCTCATTTACCTGTTTTCAAACGATTTTGGGGCTGGAAAGCATAGAAAACCCGTTTTTGTATGTATGTGTGTTTGACCAATTTGTATGTGTTTGCGTGTGATGCGTTTGGGGTTTGTTTCCGTGCTTGTGTGTGCTTGAATGGTGTTGTGGCATGCATTCCTAAGGTTTAGAATGGTTGAGTTAGGCTTAGAATGGGTGTGGATGAGCTTCGAGGTCGAAAATGGCAGATTGGGTTGGGTATGAACTCCATTCTACATCAGCTAGGGCTAGGCGACCGACCGGAGGCCATACGGCCGACTGGGATGCGATTGAGGTACATGCGCACGATTGAGGGTTCATTTGCACGATTGAGAATTTATTCGTATGACTTGGTGCCAGTCGCATGGGGATTCATGCGACTGAGGACTCAGACGCATAGGTGCTTAGTCGCATTAGTTCCAATCGCATGGGACTCATTCGCATTGAGTCCATTCGCATGAGGTTAGTCGCATAGGTGCTCACTCGCATTAGTTCCATCGGCATGAGGTCCATACGCACGAATGGGTGTCCATCCGCATTGATGTTCATCCACATGGGTCCATTCGCATGAAGTTCAGTCACCTGGAGGCCATGCGACTGAAGGGTGTCCATACGCCCAAGTAGGGCTGTTGTACCCGAGAAATGTGTAGCTTAATTAATGTCTTTTGGGGGAAAGGCAGATGTAAGCTTTGACGTGGAAATTCCTATAAGTTCATGTAAGATGACTGTTGAGACCTTAAAGGGTATGTTGGGCATGATGATGAGGATGTTGCATAATAATGCATGATGTATGTTGTGTATGTATGATGTTGCCCTGTATGATGTTGATGACTGTGTTTGTTGATGTTCCTGATTATGATGAATGTTTATCTTTCCTGTGGCTTTACGTGTTACGTTAATGAATGAATCGAAAGTATTATGTAATGTAAAGTGAAAGATGATGAAAAGAGGAACATGAATTGAATGCATGCATTCTTGAACAAAAGTAATGAAAGTCTTGCAAGCATTGGATATCGGGACATGCCAATTATAAGGTGTTAGCCCAACGGTGTGCGGGTTCGCTACCCTGGGAGGATGCACAATGGGGTCCGTCTTTGTGACCGACCATTTGTATAGAACCTCTACCGCTTACCCCGGTACTGCGACACCATGTTTAGCTGTCTATTTATAGACTTCAGCCTAGTAGCCATATAGTTTGGGGTGTAGCACATGGTATTGGTACGGAAGATATCAAATGCGCAAGAAAAGATGTAATGATGAATGAACGAATGAAGAAGATAATAATGATATAATCTATGTGTACATATGATGTGTGATCATGCAAAAGTAACGAACGGTTTTTAATGAAAGTAAAGTATGTTTTATTATAAAACTAGAACTCACTCAGCAACGCTGACTTTTTATGTGTTTCCAGTTGGCAGGTAATGTTGCTGAGGATGGAGCTGCGAGTCTACTCAGCTCTTTTGGATGGCATCCATTTATATAGGGCTTCTGTGATGTAATGCAACAATATATTTTGTAACTGGTTAACGATGTATTATTTGGCAAAAGCTTTTATGATGAGATAAAATGTCATTTTTGAATGTTTCCGCTGCGATGCTTTATGAAATGCAAATGTAATTATATGTTTTATGTGCGATGAATGACCAACTGTAGGTGTCCCGGGAACGGGGCCTTACAAGTTAGTATCAGAGCCAAAGTTTAAGTGAAATGGGTAAATTTTCCAAATAAACCTTAACTTAAACTGAAAATGGGACGGAAAGGGAATGGGATGCCATTCTGAGTAGTTGCGTGCCATCAGGTATTTTCGTAATGTTAACCGGTATTACGTGCGCATGTTATGTGGTTTATGTGTTGTATGTAGATTTAGATACTGTTGTAGTCAGGATAGGTAATGCTCGGGGTATGAAGAGTAAAGTAAGTGGCTAATCACAACTGGCCACTTTGATTAGGGACTTACTATACTTGACATAAACTGAGCTATTCTCTTTAATGACGATGTTGGTGTTTGAATCTTTCAGTGTGTTAGAGAATGGCCGGTGGTAGATCTTCTAATGCTTTTAGGGGTGGAGGTAGTGGTGGGCCTGGTGTGGAACCGCGACCCAAAAGAGGAAGGCCTAGAGTTGAAAAAGTGGTTTCTGAAGAACCTGAGACCCCTTATCTGGAGGCTGGGGATGAGAGTGCTAACTTGAGGGCCTCGGTAAAGGAGGCTGTTGTTGAAGAGGTGCATCAGGTCATGCAGACAATCTTACCGTCTGTGGTGACCTAAGTTATCAAGGCTATAAAGGAAGGAGAAAGAAAGGAGAGAAACAGGTCCTCGGGGGGGACGGGAGCAATCGGAGCCTGAAACGATTTTCTCTGATAACGAAGAAGAGGAAGAAGAAGAGCCTGCGCTGGAGGCGGCACGAGGCTGTAACTATGGGGCGTTTATGAGATACAAGCTTCCTACTTTCGATGGTAACGGCACTGCTGCTGCTGCTCACCGGTGGGTGAGGGAAATGAAGGTTGTTCTTGATATCAGCGAGTGCCGGGAGGACCAGAAAGTGAAGTTTGCTACCCACTCGTTTGTGCACTCGGCTCTTTGTTGGTGGGACAACATTGTCCAAGCCGAGGGTAACCGGGCGATAGGAAGGATGAGGTGGGAGGAGTTGAAGAAGATGTTGATTGAGGAGTTCTGTCCTCATAGGGAGATGGATAAGATCAAGAGAGAGTTCCTGCAGCTGGAGGCGGGGACCATGACCCACCAGCAGTACACCACTAAATTCAACAAAATGGCACGGCTGGTGCCGGATCTGGTGACGCCTCTGTCTCGAAAGATCAAGAGGTACATTCAGGGCTTGCTGGTGGATGTTTGCAGGCATATGATCGCCGCCCGGCCAAGCACATTTAGGTCGGCGATCGACTTGGCAAGGAGGCTATATGATGAGCAGGACGTGGTGGTGACTAAAGCGAATAGGAAGGGTGGTGGTGATCGAAACCGGAACGGGAAAAGGTTTGGTCGGGGTGATGCCTCGACGGGTAACAAAAAGGCACGGGTGGATGACCGTCGTGTGGCCACATCGAGAACGGGGTCGAGGAGGTGTGGCAAGTGTGGAAGGGAGCATGCGGGGGAATGTAGGCTGGGATTGAATGTGTGCTTCAAGTGTGGGAAGATAGGACATATGGCAAGGGATTGTCGTGCGGGCAGATGTTTCAACTGTGGGGAAAACGGACATATGAGTAAAGACTGCAAGAAGCCGAGGGCTGAGGGTTCTGGGGTAAAGAAGACGGGGAGTGAAGGACCGAGGGCGAGCACCAGGGCATTCACTATAACACAGGAAGAGGCTAGGATGGACCCTGGCGTTGTGTCCGGTACGTTTCTAGTGAACCAAACTTTAGCTTTTGTGTTATTCGATTCTGGTGCTAGTAAAAGTTTTATTTTTGCTGCTTTATATGCTAAGCTGCCTGTTATTAGTAGACGTGTTGATGTGCCCTTTGATGTAGAAACTGCCATAGGTAAGTCTACCAGAATTTCTGAGATGATAGAGGGTTGTGACGTGGAGTTAGAAGGTCACAAATTTCCGGTTAGACCATTCGTGATGACCTTAGGTGGTTTCGATATGGTTCTCGGTATGGATTGGTTAGCGGGTTATGAGGCGAACATTGTGTGTCGCAAGAAGATGATTTGTTTGACAGCATCCGACGGGAGTTCGGTGACGGTTTATGGTGATCGGGTCACGATGATTCCGAAAGTAATTTCGATAGTGGTGGCGGGAAAGTGTATGAGGCGTGGATGTAGTGCCTACTTGGCCTATGTAAAGGATGTGGATACGCCAACACCACAACTATTCGATGTACCGGTTATGTGTGACTTTCCAGACGTGTTCCCCGAAGACTTACCAGAAGTGCCACCTGACCGTGAGATCGAGTTCCAGATTGACTTGATATCGGGTGCCCAACCTGTTGCAAAGGCACCGTATCGGTTAGCTTTGACAGAGATGAAGGAGTTGATGGAACAACTACAAGAGTTGCTCGACAAGGGGTTTATTAGGCCGAGTATCTCTCCTTGGGGTGCTCCGGTCTTATTTGTGAAGAAGAAGGACGGTAGCATGAGGATATGTATTGACTACCGAGAGCTGAACAAGTTGACAGTAAAGAATAGATACCCGTTACCGAGGATTGATGATTTGTTTGATCAACTTCAAGGTGCCAATTGGTTCTCAAGGATAGATCTTCGGTCGGGCTACCATCAGTTGAAGGTGAAGGAGCAAGACATCCCTAAAACAGCTTTCCGCACGCGATACGGTCACTACGAGTTCCATGTCATGTCTTTTGGTTTGACCAATGCGCCAGCTGCTTTTATGGAGCTAATGGATCGAGTGTGTCGGCCGATGTTGGATAAATCAGTGATTGTGTTTATTGATGATATCCTGATTTATTCAAAGAGCGAGATAGAGCATGTCGGTCACATTCGGGAGGTTCTAGAGACGTTGAAAAGGGAGAAGTTGTACGCCAAGTTCTCCAAGTGCGCGTTCTGGTTGTGCGAGGTTCAATTCTTGGGTCATGTGGTGAATCCTGACGGGATTATGGTGGACCCTGCAAAGGTGGAGGCGGTTATGCAATGGAAGTCACCAAAGACGCCATCCGAGATTCGTAGCTTCTTGGGTTTGGCGGGCTATTACAGAAGATTCATCCAAGACTTTTCTAAGATCGCTTCTCCACTAACTAAGTTGACCCGAAAAGAGGTGAAGTTCGTATGGCGTCAAGCTCAAGAGAAGGCGTTCGAGGAACTGAAGGCGAGGTTGACTCAAGTTCCTGTTCTGTCATTACTCGATGGAAGTGAGGATCTAGTGGTTTATTCTGATGCTTCTTACTCGGGTTGGGTTGTGTATTAATGCAGAGAGGAAAGGTTATAGCCTATGCATCCCGACAGTTGAAGGTTCATGAGGTCAATTATCCTACTCATGACTTGGAGCTAGCAGCTGTGGTCTTTGCGTTAAAGATTTGGAGGCACTATCTTTACGTGACGAAGTGCACCATCTTCACTGACCATAAGAGCTTGAAGTACTTCTTCGAGCAGAAGGACCTGAACATGAGGCAGAGACGATGGTTGGAGCTTATAAAGGATAACGATTGTGAGATCCATTACCATCCGGGCAAAGCCAACGTGGTGGCGGATGCCCTTAGCCGAAAGGAGAGACCCGAGCTGATTCGGGTGAAAGCTTTTCAGCTGATCATGACCTCCGATGTATTGAAGCAAGTCAAGGAGTTTCAAGATGAAGCATTGAAAGAAGATCATCTTAACTCTGAAAGAATGAGAGGCCTGGTCGTAGAGTTGGGTGAAAACACACTCGGTGTTAGAACCCGATTCGGTCATGTGTGGAATCCTCGTTTTGGGGATCTACGTGTGAAGATCATCGATGAAGCTCACAAGACTCGATACTCCATTCATTCTGGTGCTACAAAGATGTACCAAGACATAAAGAAAGATTATTGGTGGCCGGGTATGAAGCGTGACGTAGTGGAGTATGTGAGTAAGTGCCTTACTTGCTTGCAAGTGCAGGCTGAGCATCAAAAGCCGTATATGAAGATCCAACCTTTGGATATACCGGAATGGAAGTGGGAGCACATCACCATGGATTTCATTACGAAGCTGTCGCGTACCCCGAAAGGGTATGATGCCATATGGGTGATATTTGACCGTTTGACGAAGAGTGCTCACTTTCTACCGATCTGCTAGACATATTCATCTTAGAGGTTGGCTGATCTATTCATCAGGGAAATTGTAACTCGTCATGGTGTGCCGGTGTCTATTGTGTCTGATCGTGACACCCGGTTTACATCTAAATTTTGGAAGAAATTCCACAACGCTATGGGGACGAGGTTACATATTAGCACGTCTTATCACCCCCAGACTGATGGTCAGTCAAAAAGGACCATTCAGACCTTGGAGGACATGCTTTGGGCATGTGTTATCGATTTTAGGGGAAGTTGGGATGACCACTTACCGTTAGCTGAATTCTCGTACAACAACAGTTATCATGCCAGCATTGGTATGCCCCCATATGAGATGCTATATGGTAGGAGATGCAGAACACCCGTTTGTTAGGGTGATATTGGTCAGAAGGAGTTAGGGAGCGTCGAGGTGATCAAGGCTACGACTGAGAAGCTTGAAAAGATCAAAGCCTTCATGAAGGCAGCCAAAGATAGACAGAAGTTGTATGCTGATAAACGACGCAGACTGATTGAGTTCCAGGTGGGTGACCGGGTTATGCTGAAGGTCTCACCTTGGAAGGGAATCATTCGCTTTCGAAAGCGGGGTTAAGTTGAGCCCAAGGTACATAGGCCCTTTCCGAATCATTGCTCGAGTAGGAGAGGTGGCCTATAGACTGGAGTTACCGGATGAGTTAAGTGGAATTCACCCGACATTCCATGTATCTCATCTAAGCAAGTGCTTGGCAGATGAAGATATGATTGTTCCACTGGAGGATATCGAAGTGGACGAACGGCTCAATTATGTGGATCAACCAGTGGCAATCATCGATCAAAAAGAGAAGAGGCTGGGGAATAAAACGGTTCCTCTTGTGCGTGTTCAGTGGAAGCACGGGAAAGGATCCGAGTCTACGTGGGAGACTGAAGAAGAGATGAGGCATCATTACCCACGTTTGTTCGAGGAATAACAGGTATCGGGGACAAAACCTATTTAAGGGGGGTGGACTTGTAACACCCGGTTATTTATTTATTTTGAAGCCGACGAATGAAGAAAAAGAAATAAGGTTCAAAGTCAAGGGACCAAACTCGCCAATGAGAGAAAGTTTAGTATGTGGTGATATTTGAAGGGAGAGACCAGCCATAACCCTCTCCCCATACCCACATTTTAGCCAAGAAAAAGATAGGAGAGAAAGAAGAGAGAAAAAGGGAGAAAGGTTGGTTCGAGTGGTTTCTAGCGGGCAAAATCGTCGTGTAGCGAGTCCAATCGAAGCTCTTCTCGTTGTGGTCGTTTGTGTGAGTTCTAGGACCCCTCATTTACATGTTTTCAGATGATTTTGAAGCTGGAAAGCAAAGAAAATCCGTTTTTGTATGTGTGTGTTTGACCCATTTGTATGTGTTTGCGTGTGATGCGTTTGGGGTTTGTTTCCGGGGTTGTGTGTGCTTGAATGGTATTGTGGTATGCATTCCTAAGGTTTAGGATGGTTTATTTAGGCTTAGAATGGGTTTGGATGAGCTTGGAGGTCGAAAATGGCAGATTGGGTTCGGGATGAACTCCATTCTGCATCAGCTAGGGCTAGGCGACCGACTGGAGGCCATAGGTTCATGCGCACGATTGAGGGTTCATTCGCACGATTGAGGATTTATTCGTACGACTGGGTACCAGTCGTATGGGGAGTCATGCGACTGAGGGCTCAGTCGCAAAGGTGCTTAGTCGTATTAGTTCCAATCGCATGGGACTCATTCGCATTGAGTCCATTCGCATGAGGTCAGTCGCATAGGTGCTCATTCGCATTACTTCCATCCGCATGAGGTCCATACGCACGAGTGGGTGTCCATCCGCATAGATGTTCATCCGCATGGGTCCATTCGCATGATGTTCAGTCGCCTGGAAGCCATGCGACTGAAGGGTGTCCATATGCCCAAGTAGGGCTGTTGTACCCAGGGAAATGTGTAGCTTAATTACTGACTTTTGGGGGAAAGGGCAGATGTAAGCTTTGATATGAAAATTCCTGTAAGTTCATGTAAGATGACTGTTGAGACCTTAGAGGGTATGTTGGGCATGATGATGAGGATGTTGCATAATTTTGCATGATGTATGTTATGTATGTATGATGTTGCCATGTATGATGTTGATGACTGTGTTTGTTGATGTTCCTGATTATGATAAATGTTTATCTTTCATGTGGCTTTACGTGTTACGTTAATGAATGAATTGAAAGTATTATGTAACTTAAAGTGAAAGATGATGAAAAGAGGAACATGAATTGAATGAATGCATAAATGAACGAAAGTAATGAAAGTCTTGCAAGCATTGGATATCGGGACACGCCAATTATAAGGTGTTATCCCAACGGTGTGCGGGTTCGCTACCCCGGGAGGATGCACATTAGGGTCCGTCTTTGTGACTGACCATTTGTATAGAACCTCTACCGCTTACCCCGATACTGCGGCACCATGTTTAGCTGTCTATTTACAGACTTCGGCCCAGTAGCCATATAGTTTGGGGTGTAGCACATGGTATTGGTACGGAAGATATCAAATGCGCAAGAAAAGATGTAATGATGAATGAACGAATGAAGAAGATAATAATGATATTATCTATGTGTACGTATGATGTGTGATCATGCAAAAGTAACGAACGGTTTTTTATAAAGTAAAGTATGTTTTATTATGAAACTATAACTCACTCAACAACACTGACTTTTTATGTTTTTCCAGTTGGTAGGTAATGTTGCTGAGGATGGCGTTGCGAGGCTACTCAGCTCTTTTGGATGGCATCCATTTATATAGGGCTTTTGTGATGTAATGCAACAATATATTTTGTAACTGGTTAACGATGTATTATTTGGCAAAAGCTTTTATGATGAGATAAAATGTCATTTTTAAATGTTTCCGCTGCGATGCTTTATGAAATGCAAATGTAATTATATGTTTTATGTGCGATGAATGACCAACTGTAGGCGTCCCGGGAACGGGGCCTTACATCTTTTAACGCATCAATTTCATAGTAAGGAGATTCAAGTTAATTGGACCCGAAAGTGATGGATGTCACAAACCCCTCCCCCCCCCCACACACACGAAGAATGAGTGTTTGAAAATATATGAGAAAACCACAAGAGAAAATATGTATAATTTTTCGTGAAGTTTTCAATAAGCTTAATGACAAACAATATTTGTGTAAACCGAAGTGGGATGACAATAATATTGTATTAGATGCACGAATCAGGATATGGCTTTCGAAAATACTTTTGCACATTTAGAGTGGATTAATGCCCAGTTGCAAAACGATGTCAATACATATGAGGTGATCATTCACACCTAATGAAAAATCTAGAAGCAATGGTGTTACGAGAACTATGTTTTGTCTTGCATTCTTGGGTCTTTCTAGATTTAACAATGAAATCAATCTTCTTGATCAATCGGTAATATTCAATGACATCATAAATAGAGTAACACCCAAATCTACATTTGAAGTTAAGGTATACATTACAAGCATGTGTACTATCTTATGATGGAATATATCCAAAATATTTTTTAGTTATCAAACCATTCACATATCCATAAGATGAAAACCGAAAAAAGTTCAAACTAGTGTAGGAACCTAGAAGGAAAGATGTAGAACAAGCATTTTGGTTCCTCAAGTAACATTGACACATAGTGCACAATCCGCCTCATGCATGGTCACCCAAAAGAATACAAATTGTTATGTATACGTACACCATATTATATATTTACAAAACTTAGTTATCCCATGCGTAAGAAGACGAGATGGGATGATTTGTAGCTATGTTAAAAACAATATTCTACATTCTCTTAGCCTAGAAGAAATTAACGCCCAACAAAAAGAACGTGATATTCAGAAATTACATGACCGAGAAATGCATAACATTCACTCGGATTTGGTGTAACATAAATTATGCAACTCCACTATCTCATGACGATGAAGATTACATATTTATGTTTTTACGTTTATGTTTTTCAATTTGAAGAAATCTATTTTTTATTTCTATTATTAAAATTAATCATATATTTAGATTTTATTTTTATTCAGTAAGTATTCATTTAAATACTAGTAAATATTATATGTATTATAAAACTCATAAAATGTTTAAAAGTAATGTAAAGATGGACATTAAGGTGACTCATGATCATAAATTATGAATGATGGACACTTCAAGAGTTTATTTTATAAACGTTATCAAGTTGCTCAAGGTCATATTGCTGGAAGCTCGAATCAAACCAAACATGAATGAGCTCAAGTTCAAACAAGAAGCAGGGGATTTAAGAAACGAGCGCACGGACAGAAGAAGGCCGACGAAGAGGGAGAGGGAGAAGAAAAAAAAGGAGAGGAGAGGCGAGGAGAGGAGAGGAGAGGAGAGGAGAGGAGAGGAGAGGAGAGGAGAGGAGAGGAGAGGAGAGGAGAGGAGAGGAGAGGAGAGGAGAGGAGAGGAGAGGGGAGGAGAGGAGAGGAGAGGAGAGAGGAGAGAGGAGAGGAGAGGAGAGGAGAGGAGAGGAGAGGAGAGGAGAGGAGAGGAGAGGAGAGGAGAGGAGAGGAGAGGAGAGGAGAGGAGAGGAGAGGAGAGGAGAGGAGAGGAGAGGAGAGGAGAGGAGAGGAGAGAGAGAGGAGACGAGAGGAGAGGAGAGGAGAGGAGAGGGGAGGAGAGAGAGGAGAGGAGAGGAGAGGAGAGGAGAGGGAGGAGAGGAGAGGAGAGGAGAGGAGAGGAGAGGAGAGGAGAGGAGAGGAGAGGAGAGGAGAGGAGAGGGAGGAGAGGAGAGGAGAGAGAGAGAGGAGAGGATATAGGAGATGATAGGATATAGAGAGAGAGGATATTAGATATAGTAGATAGATATATTATTTATTATAGGATATTATATTATATTATATTATATTATATTATATTATATTATATTATATTATATTATATAATATTATATTATATTGTATTATATTATATTATACATTATATTGTATTGTATTGTATTGTATTGTATTGTATTGTATTGTATTGTATTGTATTACCTTATGTTATGTTATGTTATGTTATGTTATGTTATGTTATGTTATGGTATGTTATGGTATGTTATGTTATGTTATGTTATGTTATGTTATGTTATGTTATGTTATGTTATGTTATGTTATGTTATGTTATGTTATGTTATGTTATGTTATGTTATGTTATGTTATGTTATGTTATGCTATGTTATGTTATGTTATGTTATGTTTATGTTATGTTATGTTATGTTATGTTATGTTATGTTATGTTATGTTATGTTATGTTATGTTATGATATGTTATGTTATGTTATGTTATGTTATGTTATGTTATGTTATGTTATGTTATGTTATGTTATGTTATGTTATGTTATGTTATGTTATGTTATGTTATGTTATGTTATGTTATGTTATGTTATGTTATGTTATGTTATGTTATGTTATGTTATGTTATGTTATGTTATGTTATGTTATGTTATGTTATGTTATGTTATGTTATGTTATGTTATGTTATGTTATGTTATGTTATGTTATGTTATGTTATGTTATGTTATGTTATGTTATGTTATGTTATGTTATGTTATGTTATGTTATGTTATGTTATGTTATGTTATGTTATGTTATGTTATGTTATGTTATGTTATGTTATGTTATGTTATGTTATGTTATGTTATGTTATGTTATGTTATGTTATGTTATGTTATGTTATGTTATGTTATATTATGTTATATTATATTATATTATATTATATTATATTATATTATATTTGATGTTAATTATAAATATATACAACAACAGTTATAGTAAATAATAAAATAATCAAGCTTGAGTCTATGAAATTCCTCAAGAGTTAAACTCATGTTCTAATAAAGAATTGAACTCGAGTTGAGCAAGATCATGTTTACAATTCTACTAATAATTAGGGATGGTAATGGGATGGAATTGGGACGTGTATCAATAATATTAGTCCTAAATCCAATTATAAAACCATATCCCATATACGGTCCTATATCCATCAGGCATCTATTGAGCAATTAGTCGTCGAGCATCAAACATACTAGCAGATATCGAGTATACCCGTTGCGATTCTTAAGCACATTTGTTTTCTAGTCATTCTAATTTGTATACAACTAAAAAATAATAACAACAAAAAATTAAAATATAATAACTTAGATATCACCTACACTATATAAAATATCTGAATTATGTAGTTTTCATATTGATATAATTTTCAAAAGATAAGTACATGGTTCATAACTTTTAAAATAAAATAAATATCATTGTATACATATTGCAAAGAAAACTTAACTTTTTTATACAGTGGCGTCTCTATAGTATAAACAACTAAAGCTACCGTTTTAGGCCCCCAAAAATTTAAAGGCCCTAAAATTTCAAAATAAAAAGATATATTTTTAGAGATAAATGAGAAGGATAACATGATAATAAAATTATTGAAGGTTTATCGAGATCAACTTACAAAACTTGGTTTATCAAGGTTGACTTACGAAACTTGTTCACAAAAAGTTCATTGAGTGTTCAATGTTAATGGTTCTTTTAAGTTCATCAATTCGAAATTCTCTTTTGCAATTAATCATCTGATCTACTAACTATTATTGTTTGATCTTGATTCATGCTCAGTTGCTTTAATCTATTATTGTTCTTTTGCTTATGTAATCTATTGTTGTCTGTTTTGATATTAATGTACATTTGCAATTGATTTTTCTCTTTACTTTAATCAGGTTATTTAATATGTTTTTTTTCTTTGATGATATTTAAGTTAATTAAGTTGTTTTCTGTCACACTCTAAACAAATTTGTGTATGTTGCCGGTTTGAGGCAAAGGTCTTTAGGAATAACATATAAGTGAGGGCCTCAAAATTATATTTCGCTTTGTGCCTCTAGAAGTTTTAATCTGACCCTGTTGTTACAATTAAGATACTAAAATGAAGTATTACTAGACAAAGGTCAAGGGAATGTAACGTATATAAAATTTTAATGTATATGATTCGGCAAAAAAGTATATAATCTAGGGTGATTGGTACTCTCTATCTTCTCATATCATATGCCCCAATATTATTCTTTTCGGGCTTCGAATACTCCCGTTGGGTTAGTTTTTTTCTTTCTCTATGACAACTCATACATGTCATTAAACTATTGGTTTTCTCATGACGTATTTCCTAAACTTTAATGCTTTTCTTTTTATCTTTGGAACACTCACTTGTATAATCCGTATTTTCAATAAATAATAAATATCATGTCGCCTACGTTGATGTTTAAGATATAGAATTGATATATGGTGTGTCAATAAAATTAGATATAGTGAGTTGGAAGGAGATTTTGGGTTTATTTGGTACGGTCAATAGAAACAACAAATAAATAAAAGAAAGTATAAAATTGGTGGCTGTAAAGAAGTGTGAAGTCATGTGTCTAGAAGGGACGATGAATCACTATGTCTGGTGTCTTGGATTGGATAAAAGAAAGTTTCAAATATTGGAAAAAAATAATTGAGGTCCCACAATAACAAGTAAAACAACACTTAAAAGATAATATAAACATGTTATAAAATAAAATAATTTATAAAACCATTGATGTTATGATTATCATATATACATAATAAATTAATTATCATACACATAGACAGTTTACGTATAGTGAAAGAACCATACCAAGCGGACATGTGATATAATTACATTACACATGTGTATAATTTACACATGCATACACACAGGCGGGTGCACAAACATATAAGATAAGTACCAAAAACAAACTTGTTTGCCTAAAACCCATGGAAATTAATTTTTTGTCATATGGATCATAAGATAATTAGACAACAAAGGTATTATGTCATGTCTATTATTTCTTGTGTTAACGTTTTTGTATTAAATACTAGTTTCATCAAGTTTTATAAGCTATAAAAACATTCTAAGGCCTAAAATGGTAGTTACATGCACATTATCATTAGCCTGTATTCATACCCATACACGAGCACTTACTCATACACATTTCATCATAAATCCTTAACATGTAAATATAAAAATGCAAACTTATGTATGTAATATGTAGATCTATCGATTATGTGTGCATGTGTAAGGATTCATATAAGTCTGATGCAGCCAAAACATTCAAAGTCTCTCTGCATGCATGCATTGAAGTACAAAAGTAGAAATGTTTCGGAAGTTTTACACCATGCACTAGAAAATATTCTAAGTGTAAAATCTTCCGAAGCCAAGACCAACATCTTCCGAAGCCAAGACCAACATCTTCCGAAGCCAAAAGTGAAGTCTTCCGAACCTTCAAAGACAAAGTCTTCCAAAGCCAAAGAGTGAACACAGATTTCTTCCGAGGACTTTTATGAACATGCTTTTATCTTATGTACTTTACCATAAAGTTGGACCACCTTTCCGCTGCAACTCTGTTCAGTCACCAACTTACATGAGTTGGTGAAAAGGTCCATGCTTTTGGTAACTGTACATTGAGGTCTTGAGTTTGAGTTTTCTACTTTATATACTTTTATCCTTTTTGTAATATATTAGGATGTGAGTTATGGCATGTCATAGTCACTAGTCAAAAGGCAATCTGCCTTTTGACTCTACATTTGATTTTGTAGTTGTCTAGTCTTATGTATTCAGCTGGCCTTCAAAGTATGGCCGGCTGTATGATGTAGTATAAAGTATCTCAAATACGTGTAACTTTCAATCTATGCTTTGTAACATTTGTAAAAGAACTTGAGAAGCAAATTAACCATGGGGCTTTTGTTCCTCATGTAATTTCGAGTGATTATGTATGTTTAATTTACCCGGTAGTTGTTTGATTTCGATGGCACGACTTGAAGAACAGGCGCGACCAAAGTGACGAAGTTTTCGCGATGCAATTGTTGATGATATTCAAATTCGTTGCACAGGAAGCTTTCAAGGACCGTGTTGTACGAAAGCCGTTTTTCAATTTCATGTCTTGAAGCCCAGATGATGGTGTTCGAGTATAGAGCAGGTCGCGACGAAGTGTTTGATTGGATCGGTTTGTTTGTAAGTTTTCAGGTGGAATTGAGAGTTGTGAACGCTTAGGATTACTTTGGTGATTGTTTAGGTTAGTTTAATTAGATTATTATTAAGATTTAATGCCCGAACGGCTATGGTGTTTAAAGCTTCGTTTATGCTCTCGTTGAGCTTAGTAACTAGCATTTTTATGTGTTTAATTGATGTATACTGGTACGAAACATGTGCTAGAAAGGTTTGGGAACGGTCTTGGATCAAGAAAACATCGAATTTTGATGGTTTTGGGTGGCCCGAGAGTCGCTGGCGGTTTGGTCGGGGACTTGCCGGAAAAACTGGGGTCAAACAGGGGGAACTCGATTTGATTTTATCTATTTACACAAATCGTCCCTGTTGTTTCATTTGTTATCATTTTATGCCCAAACTATAATATTAAAGTTCCTAAATTGGCAAATAACCCCCTAAACTTTATTTACTTTAAGTTTTAACCATTTTTAAGTTTATTAACTTTATAAATTGTTAACATTACTATTATTATTATTATTATTATTATTAATATTATTATTACTATTACTATTATCTTTAGTTATTATTATTGTTATTATTATTATAATTTATTATTATTATTATTATTATTATTATTATTATTATTACTAATATTATTACTATTATTATTATTGTTATTATTACTAGTAGTGTTATTATTATTATAATTATTATTTTTGTTATAATTATCATAATTATTCATTTTAATAGTTTGATTATTACTTTTATATAATAAAAATTAAAGGCAACAAAAAAATAAGCATGAATAATCCATAAGTTTCATAATTTAGAACAATAGTCCTTACAAGAATTAACGACATTAACTTTTAATTAGCGAAAAAATACGAGATGTTACAGTCTCCCCAACTTATAAGAATTTCGTCCCGAAATTAAGAATGAAACTATAGGAACAAAAATGGATACTTTTTCTTCATATGCTCCTCACGCTCCCAAGTAAACTCAGCTCCATGCTTATTTTCCCAGCGAACCTTGACGATTGGGGTAGTTGTGGTTCTAGTCTTCTTCATAATTCGATCCATGACTTCAACGGATTTCTCAACAAAGTGTAATGACTCATCGATCTGGATGTCGTGCAACGGGACATGCAGACTTTCGTCAGCCAAACACTTTCTCAAATTTGAGACATGGAAAACAGGATGAATTCCACTAAGGTTGGAAGGTAATTCTAGTTTGTAAGCCACTTTCCCGATCCTTTTCAGAATCTTGAAAAGTCCTACAAATCTTGGAGCTAGTTTACCCTTCTTTCCAAAGCGAACAACGCCCTTCCATGGTGAGACCTTAAGAAGAACCATATCCTAACTTGGAATTCCAATGGCTTACGTCGCTTATCGGCGTAGCTCTTTTGTCGACTTCTTGCCACTTCGAGGTTCTTGCGAATTATGGAGACTTTGTCGGTTGTTTCTTGTATAAGTTCAGGACCAGTGATGAAGTTTTCACCAATGTCGGTCCAGCAGATTGGAGAACGACATTTACGACCATAAAGCGCTTCGAAGGGTGCCATTTTGATACTCGAGTGATAACTATTATTATACGAAAATTCCGCAAGCGGTAAATGCGTATCCTAGTCACCACCAAAGTCAAGGACACAAAGACGTAGCAAATCCTCAAAGGTTTGGATGGTTCGCTCGGTTTGACCGTTCGTTTGAGGATGGTAAGCCGTGCTTAGATCCAGTTGAGTACCTAAGATTTCTTGCATAGACGACCAAAAATGAGAAGTGAAGCGAGCGTCTCGGTCGGATATGATGTGCAAAAGTACCCCATGACGACTCACAATTTCATCAATATATATATGAGCCAACCTTGATGTTTTGTAAGTGTCATGTATGGGTATAAAATGTGCCGACTTGGTCAATCCGTCAAGGATTACTCATATGCTATCATGACCACGAGAGATACGGGGTAGTTTAGTTATGAAGTCCATGGATATGTGTTCACATTTCCACATAGGAATCTCGGGTTGTTCAAGTAATCCACTTGGACGTTGATGTTCGGCTTTAACCTTCATACACGCAAGGCACTTAGCTACATAAATCGCTCAGTCTTTCTTCATTCCAGGCTACGAATATTGACCACGCAGGTCCATATACATCTTATCGGAGCCTGGATGAATATAATAACGAGTTTGATGAGCTTCGTTCATGATAAAGGTACGAAAGTTATCACGATTCGGAACCCAAATTCGATTCGTGAAGTACATCAACCCATTGGGTTTCGCTTCTAGTTGAGGTAGAAGATTATGCTCCAATTCCTCTCTCATTCTTCCTTCTTGTTGAACCGCTTGTTGAGCCTCAAAGATACTAGTCTCGATGTCGCTTTCAATTCTCAAATTTTGTAGTAGCACGGTAGTCTCCTTGACATCCAGACGAATCTCGGTATCAAAAAATCTCCCAAAGTGTCAAACCATTGTCGTCGATCGTGAATTTCTTGAAAGGAGACCATCTTGTTGTGAACCTTTCGACTCAGTGCATCGGCTACGACATTTACCGTACCAAGATGGTAACGAATGTCACAATCATAATCACTAATCAACTCAACCCAACGACCTTCTTTCATATTGAGATCTTTTTGATTAAAAACGCGTTGAAGGCTTTTGTGATCGGTGTAGACTATACATTGTGTACCATAAAGGTAATGCCTCCAAATCTTCAAGGCAAAAACCACAGACCCAAGTTCAAGATCGTGTGTCATGTAATTCACCTCATGGACCTTCATATGTCTCAATCCATATGCTATGACCTTTCCTCGTTGCATGAGAACACAACCAAGTCCTTGTTTAGATGCATCACAATACACGATAAAATCGTCGTTTCCATCGGGTAGGGTCAAGATAGGAGCATTGCATAACTTGTGCTTTAATGCTTCAAAGGCTTCCTCTTGCTCGGACCCCCACTCGAATGGTTTATTCTTTTGAGTCAAAGAAGTAAGCGGCTTCGCGATTCTTGAAAAGTTGGCAATGAATCGCCGGTAATAACCAGTAAGACCAAGGAAAGAACGAACTTCAGTTGGAGTTGTAGGAACACACCAATTCTTCACAGCTTCCACCTTTGCAGGGTCAACGTGAATTCCTTGGCTATTCACTACGTGTCCTAGAAATTGAACTTTCTCGAGCCAAAATTCACACTTCGAGAACTTCGCGTACATTTGTTCTTTCTTCAATAGCTCAAGCACTTGTCGCAAGTGAAGTTCATGTTCGGTATTGGACTTAGAATAGATGAGTATGCCGTCAATGAAGACGATCACAAACTTGTCTAGATAAGGCTTGCATACACGATTCATGAGATCCATGAAGACAGTAGGAGCATTTGTTAAACCAAAAGGCATAATCATGAACTCATAGTGCCCATATCGAGTACGGAACGCAGTCTTTGGGATATCATCGTCATGGAAACGTAATTGATGATAAGCAGAACGTAAGTCAATCTTCGAGAAAATGGCAGCTCCTTGAAGTTGGTTAAAAAGATCATCGATATGAGGAAGAGGGTATCAGTTCTTGATGGTAAGTTTATTAAGCTCACGATAATCAATGCACAAACGAAACGACCCATCTTTCTTCTTCACAAACAGAACAGGTGCACCCCCAGGCAAAGAGCTAGGATAAATAAAACCCTTATCGGATAGTTCTTGAAGTTGACTAGATAGCTCTTGCATTTCTGATGGTGCAAGTCGATATGGTGACTTAGCTATGGGATTTGCTCCCAGAATCAAATCGATTTTAAACTCAACATCCCGCACGGGAGGTAAACCACTAAGGTCATTGGGAAATACCTTAGGAAAGTCTCGTACAATCGGGACATCCTTGAGATCTTTAACTTTAAATTTCGTGTTGACCACGTAGGCCAAGAAAGCCATATAGTTCTTGCTTAAGCATTTTCGGGCTTGAGTGCACGACATGAGTTTGAGCCCTTTGGAGGATTTTTCACCGAAAACTTTCAAGGTATCCCCCGAAGGCAACGGAATACGAATGCACTTCTCGAAACAAATAATCTCGGCATGGTGTTTGGCTAACCAATCCATGCCAATTATAACGTCAAAGCTTCCAAATTTCATAGGAATAAGGTCGATAAGGAAATCATGCGTGTCAAGGCTCAAAATACAATCTCGAATAACGATATCAACGGTGATCGATTCTCCATCGGCGACTTCAACGGTGAGAGGTCTCTCTAGTTTCGTATGTGGCTTAGCAAGAATAGATTCAAACTCTAACGAGACAAAGCTTTTATCGGCTCCAGAATCAAATAGAACGTAGGCATAAGTATTATTAATAAGGAACATAACTGTTCAGTTTTACAGATATTTTAACGATACAGGTAAAGCATCAAAAAGACTTAGATCATAAAAGTTGAGGTTGGATTTAACATACCGTTCACCACATCGTTGTTTGCTTGTGCTTGGTTTGCATTGATATTGAAAGCACGTCCTCGGGCTTGTGGGACATTACCCGCAAGACGAGGGCATTGTGGGCGGAAATGACCAGGTTTCCCATAATTGTAGCAAACACGATTTGCAACCATCGCGACATTATTTGGTGCACGGTGACAAGTCGCCACCAAGTGTCCATATTTACCGCACAAAGTACAGATGCGGCACGGAGCGTTCCCCGGATGATGGTACCTACAAACGTTGCACATAAGTTGAGGACCAGCATAGGCCCTAGCCACAGGCACTTGTGCCACAGGTGCAACCACAGGTACAAGTTGTCTTTGGGGTGGTTTGGGTGTAGCCACAACAAAGTTGCAAGCTGGTGTGAACTTGCGTTTCTTGTTGTTGTTGTTGTTGTAAGACGGTTCAGTTTTAGTCTCCTTAGCAGCTTCAGGGACCGTCTTCTCAACTTTCTAAGCACCCTTGACAGACATGGTGCCTGCTCGTATATGATTCTCGGTAAGTTGAGCAGTGATGGTGATGGCTTCCTCCAAGGTTGTGGGTCGACTACCCACCACAGCATCTTGTATTTGGGGTAGTACCCCCTTGATGAACTTCTTGATGTTACGAGGAACAGTGTCGACCATATGGGGCAACAAAATGCTCAACTCGTGATGCCTAGTTGAGTAGGCCAAGTGATCATCACCATCTTGTTTAAGATTCCAGAACTCTTCCTCCAGCTTTTGTAATTCACTTCTCGGGCAGAACTTCGTGATAGCAATGTTCTTGAACTCGTCCCAAGTTAGTGCTAACACAGCATCAGCACCACGATTCCTTTTCTCCCTATTCAACCATGTAAGTGCCCTTTGTTGGAGCACACTAGTGGCATAACGAACCTTGAGTGCCTCGGGACACTCACAGTTGATGAAAGTGTTCTCCATGCTTTCGAACCACTCGAGAAGTCTAGTGGCTCCTTCATTTCCACTATAGCTAGTGGGCTTGCATGAGCAAAAGTGTTTGAATGTGCAGGTTTGGTTGTTGCGCCCTTGGTTCGCGCAATTTTCTCCTTTACCATTTCTATTGTTGCTAGCGTTCATCATGGTGCTATTGAGTTCAGCAACCATGGTCGGTATAATGGCAGCCATTTGACGAGCATTCATGGCGGCTACTTTCGGTCGAAACTTCCACGCTTTCCATGGTGACGAGACATGCTGGATACAAAATAAGTTAGTCATAGGAATTGGGAAATAAGAGGACAGTAAATCAAACAAGGATTATTCAAGATTTGTAAAGCACATGGAATGATTCCATTTGGTAACGCATTACCATTTGGAAACGTTGACACGTCAAAGTAAATTGACCCATTTGCCTTAGAAACTTGTGTATGTTGACCATAGTTTATCACTCATCCTAGAAATCCCTAGGTAAGCATAACTAGTCCCTTTAGGATTTATGTGAAATGCTTACCTTCGCCCGAAGGCTTTTTGCCAAGAAATCTAGAATACAGGTGTCTATGTGTCACACAATATTTCTTAGGTTCATGAAATCAAAACCTTGATGAGATTTTTTATAGATTAGACATAAAGTCTAAATATTTAAACCATCGATATAAAACGTACGATCCCACGTGTCGTCGAGAATAAGTTTAAGAAGTTTCACTCGTCGGGGAGAATAAAGATTTAAGAATAAGTTTAGGGGAGACAAGTAACCAAGCTAACCAATTATAAGGCAAACCTATCTAAAGGCATCAAATTGCATATTAAAAGGCATCTCTAACTAGATAACATCATGTAGCATGCAAAAACATATATTTACAAGAATATAAAGATTTTTCTATGAGGTTCATGCATAAACTATAGTCTAGGTCACCATTTCTAATAACCTAAATCCCTATAGTTATAGGCTCTGATACTAATAACCCAACCTTAACGGCGGAATCGTCGAGATGTGATGGTTAAAAATTGTTCATAGCCACATAACGCTATCTTTAAATAAAAGTATTATTATTATAAGTTTTTAAAGTGCAAATTACAATCATAAGTCTCAAACATAAAATAAATAAAACATAAGACAAATAATCCAAGACGTTTTATTCATTAATCTAGGTCCAAATCCTAGTTGTGGGCAATTTTAAGAGATGACATCAAACTTGAGCATTTCCTGAAACATATTAAAAAATAAAAGGGTCAACTATGAAAGTTGGTGAGTTTCCAAGAGTTTAATATATATAAATATATCAAAAGATTTACAAGTAGCAATTCATGTCAATGGTTATGAATTATGCAAGTTTATAGAACACATATAGCTACAATCAAACCTTGACCAAGATTAAGATTACAAGTTTATAATGATTAGCTAAGTGTGCTTAGTTCCCATGATGAACAAGTCATACGTCATCAGGTTCCGGCAATACATTCGACTTTAGCACCAAATAGGTTGTCAGTCCCATAGATTTATGACGTCGCCAGGCTAACAATAGTTAATGATTGTCAACATATAATGTATCTCATATAAAGCTCACAATAATACAAATAACCATGACAAAATATAAGTATGAATTGTGTTGGATCTAGAAAGGCTGGTGCAACCAAAACCAAATCACTTAGACTATTTTGGTGCAACTAATAAAAGACTTTCGAAGTTAAGTGTGGAACTTCCGAAGGAAAAGGATTTCTTCTGAAGACAAAGTGTAAGATTAACTTCCGAAGGTAAACTCCAACTTCCGAAGAGAAAGTATTCACTTCCGAAGATCAAGACTTAGAGTGAAAGATCAGAAGTCAACTTCCGAAGTATGAAAGAAGTCCTCAAGCCTCGGAAGTATAGTAGCCTCTTCCGAAGTATATGTGGCTATGGAAGAACTTGTTCTTCCGAAGCCAACTTACCTTCGGAAGACACTACTATTATACAGTGGACATAAGTATGGTCTCTCTGACACCCCGCTGCAGACCTCTAAGATACTGCATAGCGTTTTCTCACAAGCCATGTAGTTGACCATACTTTATTCCACTATTTACCTTTATTAGTTAGTACAGTTGCCAACTTTATTTGGTGACAAAAGGTAAGTCAAGGACATGTCATGACTACCATAGATAATACTTTATCTAAGATACCTTAACTTTAGCATTGTAGTATATGCTTTAGTCTTAGGTTTCCAGCTGGTATCTAAGTATATCCGGCTGTAGGATCTAGTATATATAGTTTCTCATTGTAACTCTTGTTTTATGCTTGTAAGAGACTTGTAATACTTTTAGTTGAGAAGTAATATATACAAGTGCCTTGAAAATTATTCCTTTGTGTTCTTTGCTACTTATTATATTATTATCAACTCTTAGAAGAGATTCTACTTCATCTGATCTGAGTGTAGTATAAGTGAGTTTGAGTGAAATCCAAGTGTTAAGTGACAAAACCCGATCCTGCAATTGTTATCAGAGCTTTTTAGGCTCTTGATTGTGAGATCTTACCATCCTAATCAACCTGTTTTTCACTCCTCCTTACACCACACTCAAAATGGCCTTCAACAAGTCTGAAGTAGAGATGGGGACGATGACTAAAGCACCCATCATCACCCTAAAAAATTTCAGGTCATGGAACGCGTGGAAGGCTTCATCAGGTATCAAGACAGCAAGATGTGACAATCTATTGTCAATGGCCCGTATAAGCCAAAGGTGGCAGGTGGAAATGGTGCCATGATAGAGAAAGTCGTTGAAGACTACTCTGATGAGGACCGGAAGAAGCTGGACATTGACAACAATGCTATGACTGTTCTCATGACTACAATTCCCAACTCCATCATGGTGGGGTTTGAGCATTGCAAGTCAGCCAAAGAACTGTTTGATGCACTTTCTCACATGTACTCCAGCTCCTATGACTCCAAGAAGGACTCACTGAAGCAGCAGTTCGAGAACTTCACCTACATTGCTGGAAAGACCCTCAGCCAACAATACTTCAAGTACATGGACCTCATTTCTTCCCTTCAGTTTGTGGGAATTGCTCTTGAACTTAGAGACCTCACAAGAAAGTTCATGAGTGCACTCCCTAATGAGTGGACGTTCTACTATGTCTCTATCAAGAGAACAGACAATTTGAACACACTCACCATGACCGAACTTTATGGCATCCTTGATGGATACCATTTGGAAATGGAGAACAAGAGAGGCCATCAAACAAGCAAACCCTTGAGTCTTTCTGCTAGCAACGCTGTAATGGTTACTGAAGGCTCAGGACCCACCCAACCTCAACAGTACCTGACTTACACCCAGCAGCCATCCTGTTCTTCTGGGCCATACATCACATTTCCTGAGACTCCAAGGTCTCAACAAGCTCAGCAAAGTTCCTTTCAGGACAGCTGTGCTTTTGTCTCAGGAAGTGGGCACTCTAGTGACTATCAGTATTGCTTTGATGATCTAGAGTGCTTCAGCCCAGATGACTTGGAATATGTGGACATAGTCCGACAAATGGCTCTCTTAACCTACAGAGCAAAGAAGTTTTTCAAGAGAACTGGAAGGCAATTTCCCAAGAACCCAATCAATAGCAAATTTGGGTTTGACAAAACCAAGGCCAAATGTTACAACTGTAACCAACTTGGTCATTTTGCAAGGGAATGCAAGGCTCCAAAGTCTAATCCAGGAACCCCACAGGCCTCCACACATCCCTATACACCAAAGCCCACTGGAAAGTCAACAGAAACAGCTGCAATGGCTCAAGAAGTTGACTGGAGCTTCATGGTACAGGATGTGACTCCTGCTCAAGCACTCATGGCCAGAAAAGATGACAATAAGGTATATGAACATCTCTGTACTCCTGCCTGTATTGCTAAGGTTAAATTGTATTAGGACTACAATATGGAGGTTAAATCCGATATTAAGTCTTTAAATGTTTTAAAATCTGATTTTAAAAGGGCTAAATGCGATTATCAAAGAAAAATTAAGGAGTTGGAGAAAACTGTGTCCAAACATGAACACACAAACTAAGACTCAAATAAAGGATTTAATATCCAAATTGACTGAGGCTCAAGCCCAGCTTGTCACAGCTGAGGCTCAAGCCAGGAAGTATGCTATTTCTGAGCAAAACTTCCAAGCCATTCTTGCATCATCCTCTCACTCAAAACTTTGTTACCAAAACAAAGGTGGGTTGAGAACCAATGAAATTGCTCCACCACACTCTTATGAGTCTATAAGACAACCAAGGTGTGGTATTAAGGAGCAAAAGGTTCCATCTGCTGACCCACCTTCTCATGAGTCAAAGAGTGATGCAACCATGGAGACCATCACAGGGAAGAACCAGGTAATTTTACCCACTCCTACCAGTGATGATCAACCCCTGACCACCAAAGCCAGAAGAAGCAGAGCTAAGGCAGCCAGAAAAACTGCCAAGAAGGTGGTTGAGTCTAAGCTGAAGATAGACCCAAAGCAAAAGGGTGTATTCATCTCAGGTGGATTCCAGGTAGTAGAAAATTCTGATTCAGGAAAGGAGTGTAGTACCAGCACTCCTGTACTACTAAAGGATCAAAAGTTAAAGGGAAAAGTTGCTGATGAAAAGAAAAAGAACCAGAAACAGCAATCCTCAAATTCCCAAAAGATTAACATTGCATGCATAATGTGTGGTCTGCAAAACCACATGGCCAAAGATTGTTACTACCATCCTGCTAGCACACATTATGCAAATAATGTTAAAAGAAAAGGAGTCAGGAAAGGTTTCTCATTTGGATCATATCAAATGGTTCAAGTGATGAAAAAGGGAAAGCTTGTTTCCGAAGCAAGGTTGCTTTCGGAAGAAAGTCCTTCTTCCGAAGGGAAAATGGCTTCGGAAGCTAAAGCTGTCAAGACTCAAAAGAATTAAAGAGTCCCCTTGAAACCATCCCAGAAGAAGACTACTTCAGAAGACTAGGTGGTGAAGGCTTCTTCCGAAAAGAAAGAAGCTTCGGAAGAATGCCATGCGGCAAAAGCTTCAACAAGCTCATCCTCCATGATCAACCAATGGATGGAATGGAAGATCAAGGAATATACTGCAGCCCAAACCTCTTCTTCAAAGACATCCATTGAACCCCCATGCATAAACTTTGGTTCAATTATGTCACTATCATTGGAAGAACCCATGACCACCAAGGCTTGGGTTTCCAATCAAAACTAATCATCTTATCTTATGTGCAGGAACATCCATATGACAA
Organism: Flaveria ramosissima; assembly: GCA_025215565.1. Taxonomy (NCBI): domain Eukaryota; kingdom Viridiplantae; phylum Streptophyta; class Magnoliopsida; order Asterales; family Asteraceae; genus Flaveria; species Flaveria ramosissima. The sequence goes on from CM046032.1 coordinate 31,115,770, forward strand.
GAATAACAATGTTTGGATTGTGGATAGTGGATGCTCCATGCACATGACAGGGAACAGATCTCTCCTTCAACAATTTCAACATTATGATGGAGGTCCTGTCCAGTTTGGAGGTGAGGCTGGAGGATATATTTCTGGCAGAGGAAGTATATCCAATGGAAAATTAAAAGTTGACAAAGTTCACTTTGTCAAATAGCTTGAACACAAACTGTTAAGTGTTTCTCAGTTCTGTGATCAAAAGCATCAAATGCTCTTCACAGAACATGAGTTGGTGATTCTTAGATCTCCTAGGAAAGGGGATATGTACAAGCTTGATATGAACAATTCTTCCCCAATGGGTGAAGTATCATGCTTTCTTTCCAAAGCTGATGGTGATGAGTCAACACTATGGTAAACGAATGTGTCATGTGAATTTTAAAACTATGAATAAATTGGCTAAAAATAACATGGTACATGGTTTGCCTAAAATGGAATTTTTCTGCAAAGATAACTGTGTTGCATGCCTGAAAGGGAAGCAACACAGGGCATCTCATATATCCAAAGTTGTTAACTCCATCACCACTTCATTACACTTATTGCACATGGATCTATTTGGTCCCACAAGTATAATAAGCATTGGAAGAAAATCATATTGCCTTGTGATTGTTGATGATTTTACTAGATTTACAAGGGTATTCTTTTTAAGAACCAAAGATGAAACTGCTGAAACTTTAAAATCTTTTATTCTTAAAATAGAAAATCAAATTGATCACAAAGTTAAAATAATTAGAAGTGATCAAGGGACTGAGTTTAAGAACCACTTTCTTGACTCATTCTGCAACTCAAAAGGGATTGCCAGACAATATAATGCTCCTAGAACTCCTCAACAAAATGGTATTGCTGAAAGGAGGAACATGACACTTATTGAGGCTGCTCGGACCATGTTAGCTGATTCAAAGCTGCCTCTAACATTTTGGGCAGAGGCAGTCAGCACTACATGCTATGTGCAGAACATGGTTCTTGTAGTTAAGCCACATGGAAAAACCCCTTATGAGCTATGGAACAAGAGGCCACCGTTCATTGGCTTTCTAAGGTCCTTTGGAAGCAGGTGTACCATACTTAACACAAAAGACAATTTGGCAAAATTTGCTGAAAAGTCAGATGATGCTATCTTTGTTGGATATTCCTCTAACTCTAAAGCTTAAAGAGTTTATAACATTAAAAATCAACAATTCGAAGAATCTTTCAACATTGTAGTTAATGAGCACACTCTTTGTGTTAGGGGGAATGGCCCTGATCATATCTTTGATTTAGAATTGTTTCCAAACTATTCTAAACCATCTTGTGAGAATGTTTCAGCTGGAACAGGTGCTCAAAGTGTTCGGATGATGACCAACTGTTTGAGCTGCCCAGACCTATTCTATGTTCTCCAAGAGCTACAACAAATCAAGCTCCCACTATTGGCAGATCTGACAATATGACTATCTTAAAGGATAGTGGAGCTTCAACCAGCGATTCACCTGTTGACCCTCAAACTTCATCAGGTGACACTGCATAACATCGAGCTGATGGAAGCAACATCTTGAAGGAACGGGCAACTGTTAATGCTGCTTCACAGCAAACAAATGATGATGACATTTCTCATTCATTCAATCAGTCCTCATTGAATGAGTTTGAAACAGCAGATGAACCAAGTGTTCAAGCTCCTGAGCAAAATATGTCCAATCTGGATCTATCTTTGCAACTAAAGGTAATTCCTAGACTTAGGATTCACAACACTCATCCAGCTGAGAACATCATAGGGGAAGTCTTTGAGGGTGTGAGAACAAGAGGACAAACTCATAATGGGAATGTCTGCTTGTACTCATGCTTTTGTCCCAGATGGAACCCAAGAAGGTGGAAGATGTCTTGAAAGATAGTAGTTGGGTTGAATCAATGCAAAAGGAGCTACTTCAGTTCAAAAGACAAAAGGTTTGGAACCTATGTCCGCTACCATCTGGTTAAGTACCTATAGGCACTAAATGGGTTTTCAGAAACAAGAGAGATGATAGAGGCTTGATCATCAAGAACAAAGCAAGACTGGTGGTTCAAGGATACACTCAAGAGGAAGGAATCAATTATATTAATGTCTTTACACCTGGTGCAAGACTTGAGGCAGTTAGGATATTCCTTGCTTATGCTGCATCCAAGAATTTCACTGTCTACCAGCTTGATGTCAAGAGTGTCTTTCTATACGGGGATATAGATAGGGAAGTCTATGTATGCCAACCTCCAAGATTTGAAGACCCACAACACGCCAACTATGTGTGCAAATTGGATAAAGCTCTATATGGGCTGCACCAAGCACCTAGGCTGTGTTATGAGACATTGTCTCTATTTCTTTTGAAGAATAGTTACACTAGAGGTACCATTGATAAGATTCTTTTCATAAGGAAGTCTGGGAAAGACATCTTGCTTGTTCAAGTCTATGTTGATGACATCATATTTGAGCATCATGAAGAAGAAGTTTAAGATGAGTTCTATGGGAAAAATGGACTTTTTCCTTGGAATTCAGTTGAAGCAAATGAAGAAAGGTTTTTTCATCAATCAATCTAAGTATGTCAATGACATCTTAGAAAGATTTGACCTGAAAGATTGTAAGGCAGCCAAAACACCTATACCCAGAAACCATAATCTCTGCCCTGACTCTGAGGGGGAGGATACTGATCAACATCAGTATAGAGCAATTATTGGTTCTCTGATGTATCTCACAGCAAGGAGACCTGATATCATGTTTGCAACTTGTATTTGTGGAAGATATCAGGCTGCTCCAAAAGTGTCTCACCTAGTTGCTGCCAAGAGAATCCTCAGATACCTCAAAGGAGCACCTAAATTAGGTCTCTGGTATCCAAGGAATAGTGATTTCAATCTCTATGGTTACTCTGACAGTGACTATGGTGGCTGCAATATCAACAAGAAATCAACATCATATGGATGTTAATTTCTTGGTGGAGGATCATCTTAATGCAATGCAAGAAGCAATCCTGTGTCTCTACATCAACTGCTGAAGCTGAATACATTGCTGCTGCTAGTTGTTGTGCTCAGCTACTGTGGATTCAGAACCAGATGATAGACTACGGATTCAACTTCATGAGCACTCCTATTCACATTGACAACAACAGTGCTATCACCATTACTGAAAATCCAGTGAAGCACTCCAAGACAAAGCACATTGATATCAGGTACCATTTCATTAGAGATATTCATGAGAAAAATCTAATCAAGCCAATCAAAGTTGACTCAAATGAACAATATGCTGACTTGTTCATCAAAGCCTTTTATGAACAAAAATTTAAATATCTCATTACAGCTATTGGGATGATAAAACTTGATTAGTCTATCTCATTTGAAAACCTTTTAATGTGTAAAGTCTTGTGTCAAACAATCTAAGCCCTGTTACAAAAAGTCCTTCTCCGAAATCTTCACTAAGTATAAATTTTTCCAAATAGAAATTAACCCTCGGAAGATATTTTACATATCTTCCGAAGCAAATTCCTCCCAGGATAATTTTCTTCTTGGAAGAGTGTTTAGTCTCGGAAGAAGCGATTTATTTAATATCAGATCTACTTCCGAAGCTTATAACATTCTCCATTCGGAAAGCAACATTTACTCTCGGAAGTAAGAACTTTACCTTCGGAAGTAACTTTGCCTTTGGAAGAACATTACCTTCGGAAATGTTATATACTCGGAAGAAAGACTTTACTGTGTAGCAGAAATATTTTGGGCCCCACTCTGTAAAAAGTAAAGATTTTTTCAATGATGTCGGATTATTTAAATGGACTAAACCTTACCGCCCCTGTCACATCCTCCACTTAAACATCCCATCATCTTATCCAAACCCCTTAAACAGCCATTTCACCCATTTAAATAACCCTGACTAATCACTTTCATCTTTTTACCAAATTTACTGCCTTAAAATCTTCCTTCATCCCCAATTCACCTAATTCTGAACCATCTTCCTGCAGCTTTCTCAAATGGCACTTAACCATCAGCACAACCAAGTCGCACTCATTGATTCTTCAAGGGATGTCGACTTCTCAGATATCATCTCCTTTCTTATCCAATCATCTTATTACACAGATCTGACTGTTAACCCCATAGTTTTCTCAAATCACATGGCTAAATTTTGGGCCAATGTTCAGATTGAAACCCTAAATGGGGTTCGGGTAATAAGATCGAGCATCTGTGGCCAGAAGCTAGTCATTTCTGAACAACTCATCAGAGGAGCATCTCGAGCTTCATGATGAGGGCGCTCCTACAGAGTTCTTCAAGGCAGATTTGGACAACACCTATATTCAAATGGGATATGGTGGAGATGTAAGCAGGTCAACTGTCTACAAGTTTAACTTCTCTTACAACTGGAAGTTCCTGCTGCATGTTGTTTTCCATTGCTTGTCCAACAAATTTGGGGGATGGGATCAAATCCCATATGAACTAGGGTGCCTAGTTCATGGATTGGTGAGAAGCCTCCCCTTTAACTACTCAAGGTTTGTGCTGACCAATCTTATGGGGAATCTCCAGCGGGACACATTCTTCATGTATCCCAGGTTCCTTCAGCATATAATCAACAGTGAGTTGGAGCAGAGTCAGCTTGTCTGTGCAGCTGCTCTGACTACTCCTTAAATGAGGCCGACCATCTTCAAGACTTTGAAGAGAGTGTCCACCAATTTCACCAGAAGATATACTGCACTTCTTCCAGGTATGACTGAGCCAATGGCTCCTAGTGACATCCCTGCTAACCCCGCAGGTGATGAACCCACACCAGCAATTACCCTCACACTGCCAAATCTACCTTCTCACCCCATCACTAGTACATATCAAAGACGCCCCAAATGAACCCTTGTTTAATCTTCTCTGATTGAACAAGCTCCTCCTGTTCAATCCAAAAAGACTAGAGTGGAACAATGGGCTCCCACTTAGTCTGAGGTCCAACCATCCTTCACAATTGACTTTAATATGGGTATTGAGTCTTCTCAGTCTCAAACCCATGAGCCCGAAACCCAATCTGAAAACCCTCAGGTAGAGCCTTTATACTCCCTTGAGCAGCCAAAAAGGGACAGCTCCACCATAGGCTCAATGCCTCTAGACATTGATAAAAGTCCTGGGTCATTAGGCTTAACCTCTATATCCTTTACTGACCTACTAATAGGAACTAATGAAGAGATTATGTCTCTTCAAGGCAATAAAGTCAATCAACCACACCCTCTCAAGGATCAACAGAGCCCATAGAGATCTCTTATCTCTAGCCCCCATCAGCAAGCCTTTACTGAGGTGAGTCCCACTAATGTGGAGGGGACTCATGTAGATTCAGATGCCATTACTGAAGGAGCCTCAATGGACCTTCAGGACAGTGGGAACATTACTGAGACTGAATCTACGGCAACCATGCCCTTTGATGACTCTGAAAGAAACATCATTGAGCAAGGGAAACCAAGGCGCTAAGAAACCACATCTGGTGGTGAGGATGAACATACTAGGTATGTTATCTCATCTCCCCATGATTCTTCAAAAGAAGATGAGGGAAGACTGCAACTCACCATTAAAGACCTACTTTCTAAAGTCTCAAACCTTGAATCTAAGGTTACGACTTTAGAGGATAGGTCTGCCACTCAGCAACTTGAGATTGAAAATCTTAAGGCCAAACTAGCTGAGAAACAGATTGAGAGGTCTGTTAGGCATGTACCAATTCAGGTCTCATTGACCTCTTCCTCCAGCTCATCAAGCTCTCAAGATGATGCTACCAAAAAGGGAGAGAGTGTTCAGGGACAAAGCCAAAGACAAGAGGAACCACAGAGTCAAGCTCTCACTTCCTTAAGTTCAAGATACCCTATGCAATAAGCTTCAGTTTTTCCTGAGCCTCCTCCAGTTGTAATTCAAGTGGATCAAAGGATGCTCTAAGATCTCAACAGGTTCTTCAACAAGTTCCTATTGGAATCTCTCATTGAACAGCCAAGTCCTGACTTGTCTGTGATTTACTTCGGAGCTCAAGAGCTTCAGAGGTTCAATGCACATTCTACCACTATTGAGGAAGTTGGTGAACCTAAGGTCCAAGTGGAACCTGAGATTAACTTCGAAGAAGAAACAAGGACTGATGGCCCAGCAACTGAGACAGTTGGGACAGATAGTGTATTCTCACAGACTTCCGAAGCACAAGTCAAAGCCTCGAAAGAACAACTTAAATCTTCCGAAGCTGAGATTGCAGTTGCGGAAGGACTATTCTCATTATTGGATGATCTAATAGTCACAGATGCAATCCTAGAACTTGCATCTGAGGTTAATAGGGAGGATTTTCTCACCCAACCCCTAGCTCAAACATCAGCATTAACTCCAGCTCCCATTTCCACCACTCAACCTGAACCTTCCATCCAAGAACCCCCAAAGTCTAGCACTTCCGAAGACATCATAGGAAAGACGAAGATGACTAAGGAAGAGCTTCAGGAGGAAGGAAGGTTAGAAAATCTCAAAAGAAAAGGTAGACTTCCAACTGCAAAACTGCTAGCTGCCAGTAGCAAAGAAGCTGCAGCCAACCAGGAGGCCGTCAACAATAGAAGAAGGGTGGAAATCATTGATAGACTTATCAATCTAGGAGCTATGAATGAAGATGTACTCCTGCTACCACTATAGGAGTTAGTTGAGTTGGAAAAGGCAACTTTGCTACAAAAATAGCAAAAAGAAGAAGCAGCAAGGTTGGCCTTAGAGGAAGAAAGGGAGAGGAAAGAAAGAGAAGCTGATCAGCAGCTTAGGAAGGAAAGGATAACTTTCCTAACCTCCAGGGGTTTCTCTTTAGAAGAACTATCTCCACACAAAAATGATACGATCTTATGGCTCTTCAAAAAAGAGCAAGATCAAATGGAGACGGAGAGAAAGAGAGTTGCCAAGGAGAAGCTGATGTTGAAGAGGAAGAAGGAAGAGGAAGCAGGACTAGCTGCTGCCAAGAAGATAGGTGAAAAGGCCTAGATGAAAGACTATCTCCGGGCTCACGGCTTCTCTAGCAGGCAGGTGGGTCCTATGTCAAAGAAAACCCTCCAGCGACATGTCAGTGACATAAAGGCTGATATTCGCTCAAGGAAGAGGAAGGAGATGTATAGAAGGGGACATGGGATGATCTTCAAACCAACTACTCAACCCCAACCTCAAACCCTACCACAACCTGAACCAATTCCTTTTCCATTCCACATCAAAACCAAACCAACCACTGAACCTTACACCCCTGAACCTACACCATCATCCTTACCAACCTCCTCACCTCAACCACCTAAACTATCCATCATCCAACCAAAACACTAGCCAGAACCCAAACACCACAATCTACCCAACAGCCTCCCAAACCATCCCTTCAGCCTTCTAAACATCTCTCCTTAAAGGAGTTCAAGGCAATCAAGACAAAGCTCATCAACTACACAACCCTGAGCGAGCGACATCTCTTGTGAGGAGGATTCTATCAAACTGACTTATGTTGGATGGATCCTCATGTTCCTTCACTAGAGATCAATTTTTTGATCTGCCTAGAGGAACATTGGACCAAGCTGTAAATCTCTTTGGCCTCAATTCAGATACTTTGAATGAGGAAGAAAATAAGCTAATGAGAAGGCTGGTGACTCTGTTGGATACCAAGAAAGGTGACAAGGTACCAAGTCAACCCCTTGTGCCTAGGAAGAAGATCATCCAGTGGAGGTTCGAAGACTCTTCTCAGAACTTTGTTGTTGAGAGAGAGTGGAGAGCTAAACAGACTAAATGCTACATCTCTGCTACACTTAAGCAGATTTGATATTGCTGAGTTAGCAGAGAAGCCACTATCCAACCCCTCCTACTTTGAGGTAGCTGCTCACATCAGAAATCACCTGGGCAGTCTTCATCTGGCCAAGCTGACTGCTAGGACCAAGATTGAAGAAGAGTTGAAACTGAGAGAGGAGGAGAAAAGGAAGGGATCAACAACCAAAGCCAAAGCCTTTCTACAAATGGTTGAGGGTCCTGAACTTGAATCCATAGTTAGATGGGAATATGACTATAACTCGCATCAACTAACTCTTCTCATGGGGCACACCAAAGGGTACATGACATTCAGAGTGATAGACTAGATCTCCTATCCACTAATGACTTGTACAAACTTCTTAGCACCACTTAGGGGAAGAACAAGGACACAGACAAATATCTTTTGTCCCTGGTGTTTTGAGAAGTAAAGAACAAGTGATGTTTTGGTCGCATCAGCCTAGGGGGAGTTTGTTGGATCTAGAAAGCCTGGTGCAACCAAAACAAAATCACTTAGACTATTTTGGTGCAACTAATAAAGGACTTCTGAAGTTAAGTGTGGAACTTTCGAAGGAAAAGGAGTTCTTCCGAAGCCAAAGTGTAAGATCAACTTCCGAAGGAAAACTCCAACTTCCGACTCCAACTTCCGAAGACAAAGTATTCACTTCCGAAGATCAAGACTTAGAGTGAAAGATCAGAAGTCAACTTTCGAAGTATGAAAGAAGTCCTCAAGCCTTAGAAGTATAGTAGCCTCTTCTGATGTATAAGTGGCTTCAGAAGAACTTGTTCTTCCGAAGCCAACTTACCTTCAGAAGACACTACTATTATCCAGTGGACATAAGTATGATCTCTCTGACACTCCGCTGCAGACCACTGAGATACTGCATGGCGTTTTATCAAAAGCCATGTAGTTGACCATACTTTATTCTACTGTTTACCTTTATTAGCTAGGACAGTTGCCAACTTTAGTTGGTGACAAAAGGTAAGTCATGGACATGTCATGACTACCATATCTTAGATAATACTTTATCTAAGATACCTTAACTTTAACATTGTAGTATATGCTTTAGTCTTAGGTTTCCAGCTGGTATCAAAGTATATCTGGCTGTAGGATCTAGTATATATAGTTTCTCATTGTAACTCTTGTTTTGTGCTTGTAAGAGTCTTGTAATACTTTGAGTTGAGAAGTAATATATACAAGTGCCTTGAAAATTATTCCCTTGTGTTCTTTGCTACTTATTATATTATTATCAACTCTTAGAAGAGATTCTACTTCATCTGATCTGAGTGTAGTATAAGTGAGTTTGAGTGAAATCCAAGTGTTAAGTGACAAAACCCGATCTTGCAAATTGCATGTGCGTTACAAGAATCAAGATGTTTTACAAGTGTATGTTTATAAGATTAACAAGTTTCACCCCAAAAGGTGTGAAATTAAGTAAAAAGGGGCATGGAAAACTCACATGTCCAATAAGTATATATTTGATGATTAATAAGAATAATAATCGACGTTCCAACGAAATCCTTCACAAGGTACCTAAACATATATATATTTACAAGATTTAAAGTGTAATAATAAGTTTAACGATTTAGCAAGGACTAGGGTTTCAAGTGGAAATTGGTGATTTTTGTAAGTACTTTGAATAATGTAATAAAGAAAAGATACCATTTATGTCTTTTAATATAGAGAAAATGAATTTAAACCATTTATAATAACTAATAAAGTTTAAACATACAATTTGAACAAACATTTGAAATAAACATGACTTAAACGATGATAATTTAAAGGCTCGTTTGGGCCAACAATAATTTATTAATTATTATTAAAAATCCATAGAAATAAACCAAGAACGACCTTTTATAAAGTGTTTTATTAAAAATATATTTAATTATTTACATTTATAAAAATTACAGAAAATTTTTGCTTGTCTTTAAAAACATTTAAAGTTTACAAAAACCATTTTTATATTTATTAAAAAATTTCTATAAATAGTTTAAGTCTAAAAAAGACTTTAAAAAAATAAATGAGGGTGCCCGGGTTCGAACCCGGGACCTCAAAGTGTCAACGCAAGTGTCAAACCAGCTAACCAGGGTCGTGGCCGTGGTATCACTTGGTTTTAAAATCTTAAGAACTGAATTAGATAGAAACCCCCAATCCGATTAAACCCTAGAAACGATTGAATCAAAATTGAACATCAATTCGATGTTATTAACCAAATTAACCATGGGGCTTTTGTTCCCCATGTAATTTTGAGTGATTATGTATGTTTAATTACCCGGTAGTTGTTTGATTTTGATGGCACGACTTGAAGAACAGTCGCGGCAAAAGTAACGTAGTGTTTGCTATGCAATTGTTGATGATATTCAAATTCGTTGCACAGGAAGCTTCCAAGGACCATGTTGTACGAAAGCCTTTGTCAATTTTAGGTCTTGAAGTCCAGATGATGGTGTTCGAGTATACAGCAAGTCGCGACGAAGTGTTTGATTGGATCGGTTTGTTTGTGTGTTTTCAGGTGGAATTGAGAGTTGTGAACGCTTAGGATTACTTAGATGATTGTTTAGGTTAGTTTAATTAGATTATTTTTAAGATTTTGTGCCCGAACGGCTATGGTGTTTAAAGCTTCGGTTATGCTCTCGATTGAGGTTAGTAACCGGCATTTAAATGTGTTTAATTGATGTATACCAGTTCGAAACATGTGCTTGAAAGGTTTGGGAACGGTTTTGGATCAAGAAAACATCAAATTTTGATGGTTTTGGGTGGCCGGAGAGTCGCCGGCGGTTTGGCCGGGAACTTGTCGGAAAAACGGGGGTCAAACAGGGGGGACTCGATTTGATTTTATCTATTTACACAAATGGTCCCTATCGTTTTATTTGTTATCATTTTTTGCCTAAACTATAATATTAAAGTTCCTAAATTGGCAAATAACCCCCTAAACTTTATTTACTTTAAGTTTTAACCATTTTTAAGTTTATTAACTTTATAAATTATTAACATTACTATTATTATTGTTATTTATTATTATTAATATCATCATTATTATTATTACTATTATCTTTAGTTATTATTATTTTTATTATTATTATAATTTATTATTATTATTATTACTAATATTAATACTATTATTATTATTGTTATGATTATTAGTAGTGTTATTATTATTATAGTTATTAATTTTGTTATAAGTATCATCATTATTCATTTTAATAGTTTGATTATTACTTTTATATAACAAAAATTAAAGGCAACAAAGAAATAAGCTTGAACAACCCATAAATTTCATAATTTACAACAATGGACAAGAATTAAAGACGTTAACTTTTAATTAACGGAAAAATATGAGATGTTACAGGTGAAACCATGACTCAACAATACTTCAGGTATGTTGAAATTGTGGATACTCTAATGGATGTTGGAGTAACTCTTGAGAACAGGGACATTGTGAGGAAGTTCATGTCCTCTCTTCCTATACAATAGACACATTATTGTGTTGTTATCAAGAGGACTGAGAACCTTAAGACTCTTGCTCTTACAGAGTTGTATGGTATTCTCAGTGGATACCAGATGGAGATGAACATGCAAAACTCATCTGGTAACTCCAGCAATCAACTGAGTTCAGCCCTCCATGTGGTTGAAAGGGAAAGCATTAAACCACAACATCATCTTATATGCTACCCTGACAACTCACAAAAGGGTCCTTTCATTACCTTCCCGGAGACTCCAAGAGAAAGCTACACTCAAGGAAGTCCATTCCAAGAGACAAGTTCTTCTCATGCTTTTGTCTCTACTGACGAGAGCACATGCAACTTTCTCTTTACCTTTGAAGCCTTGGACTGTATCTATCCAGATGATATGGAATACATGGAGATAGTCCAGCAGATGGGTCTTCTCACTCACAGAGCCAAGAAGTTCTACAAGAGGACAGGGAGGAAGTTTCCAAGTAATGCACCCACCGAAAAATTTGGGCTGGATAAAAGCAAAGTAAAGTGTTACAACTGTAACCTGATGGGACACTTTGCAAGGGAGTGTACGACACCAAGGACAAATGATGGCCAAACACAATCCAGGCCAAACTACACTAATAGAGCTCCCAAGAATGAGAAGCCAAAGCAGCAAGATGCAGTTGATGTTGAAGAAGGAGGCTTTGACTGGAGCTTTCAGGTGGAAGATGCTTCTCCAAACCAAGCACTCATGGCAAACCACGATAAAGCCAAGGTATTGGAAGATCTTTGTACTCCTGAATGCATTACTAAAGTAAATTGATACATGTCCTATAACTTAGAAATGAGATATGATCTTGAGTCCTTAAATACCTTAAAAGCTTATTTTAAAAGAGCTGAAAATGATTATAAACTAAAAATAGAAGACTTAGAGAAAACCATTTCAACTCTTAAACATGAGCACACCAACTACAGGACTCAGATCAAAGACCTCATAACCAAGTTAACTGAATGCCAGGCTGAGCTTGCGATCAGCAAAGCCTGGGCAGAAAAATGTATTCTTGAAGAAGATACCTTCAAGAACATAATATCCTCATCCTTGCATGCAAAAGTTTATTATCAAAATAAGCAGGGACTGGGATCTAGTGAGATAGCTCCACCACACACAATCTTGTCTGTAAGATCTCCTAGGTGTGGAACTTGTGAAGATGAGCTTCCCCTCATAGACCCTTTGACTGAAAAGGATGAAGAGGAGATGGTGAAGAATGGCTTAGAGAAGAGTGAAGAAGAGCATTCTAAGAAGGGTCACCATCCCTCTGAGGAGAGTAAAGCTGTTGGGATGACCATGTCCAAGAGAAAGAACTTGACCAAGAAAGCCAAGAGAAAGTCCAAGAAGGCTCAAGAGATCAAGGCTACCTTCAACTCTACACGATAACAAGTCTTCATCTCTACAGGATTTGAAGTGGTTAAGGCTGAAGACACAAATTTGAACTCCAATAACAAGAGTTCTAGTTCTTGTCCAAATCATCCCATTCCAAGAAGAAGGCTGATCAGTTGTGCACCACTGCTTTACAACCTGAACCATCTAGCTCTAAAGGCAGTTCTATCCCCACAAGAATTGCCACAACATCTGCAAAGATGAAGATGGAGAAGGAAAGTTATCAAGTTCAGCCTTGTTCACAAAAGAAGACTCCTAGAAGGAAGAAAATGAACTGTGTTATGTGTGAGAGTACCTCTCATCTTGCTAAGAATTGTGTTTACAAAATAAAGAGTACTCTCCACATGACCAAGAAAGAAACTTCTAAGTGTTTGGAGAAGAAGAAGCACGCTTCGAAAGGAAAATCTTTTTCCTTCGAAAGCTCCAAAATGAAGAAGAAGACAAGTGGAAACTTGCACTGAAGCCTGCTGTAGTGAAAGCAAGATCTTCCGAAGGACGAGTCATCAAAACTTCCGAAGTCATCGAAACTTCCGATGTATTGAAGGTGAAGTCTAAGCTTCCAAAGGTGGTGTGGAAGACAAAGAAAGACCAAGTGGCTAAAAGTTCTTCATCAACATCAGCAAATGATCCTTAAAACATGACTATATGATCAATTATTGTTGCATTGTCTTCAACTTCTTTTGATGAGCCCAAGACTAATGAGGCTTGGGTTTCCAAATGTAACTAATCATCTCTTTTGTGCAGGAACAGCAAGACAAACAAAAATGTATGGATCATTGATGTTGATACATCATGTTCCTAGTTTATGTTCTTAATGTAGAAGTCTTTCATTTCTTACACATATGTAATGTGAAATCTTAATGAAATATGATATGCTTCTTTATGTTTATTTGTCTTTAAATATTTCATATTATTGGTGGTTATTCATGCTAATGGACCATACTTATGGACCATATACACAAATGAATCATACTTATGGATCAGTCACACGACTAAACCAGGAGACTGGATCTGTCGTATGACTGAGACATAAGATTGAGTTAGTCGCACGACTGAACCTTCAGTCGTACGTATGAATCAATCGCATGAGTCAATCGCACGACTGAACCATGCTAATGGTTCAGTTGTACGAATGAAAACTAAAAACCTATAAATACCACATAATTTGTGTAAAAACGGAGACTTCGAAGATTTACAAACCCTAGTCGTCCAGAGCGTCCAAAACAGCCAATCTAACTTCATAGTTCGTTCCTGATCGATTTCTAATCAATTCTTAACGTTTGTTTCATCGTTAGATTGATCAGGTTGTCGTTCTCACTGATTGGATCGCCAATCAAATAGGATTCCGCATTATTTGATCTGGTCTCACGCAGAATCCGTTAGTACTCCGTACGAAAACGGTCCTAAAAAGTGGTATCAGAGCCTTGGCTCGTGATTTTGCGTGGATTCAATTGGTTTTGGTGTTAAAACCTACGTTTTCAATCAAAAGAGTCACCTTTTTGCTACAAAATGTTTTTGATGTTTGCATGTGTTAAAGTTTTGATTGTTCATCAAACGACAAATTCGGGTTTCTGGAAAATTTGTATTTTGTGTCAAAGTGTTCAAAATATTCGATTTTTCAAACACAGCAGCCTTCAGTCGCACGATTGGACCATTCGTACAACTGAACCCATTCGTATACTCTCATTGGTACGATTGAACCCAGTCGTATCTCTCATTCGCACGACTGAATCCAATCGCCCGATTGAGTTCATTCGTATCTTTCATTCACACGAGTGACCCATTCGCATAGCTCATTCGCATGAGTGACCCATTCACATAGCTCATTCGCACGAGTGATCCATTCGCATAGCTCATTCGCATGAGTGAATCTATCATGTTCTAAGTTTACCAAGTCTATAGCAATAGAAGACCAGTTTGCTGCATTCATACTGGAAAGGACTCATGTATCTAGAACCTTCTACTTCTGGAGAATGAGATTGGAAACCACAACAAACCTCCAAAGTTGTTAAGTTTGGATGAATACCCACAGTGGGAACAGCGGTTTGAAATCTACTTGAATGGAGGTGACCCAAACCTTTGGACATCCATTGAGACTGGTTACATGGTACCACTCAGTGCAAATGGAGTTAAATTGACTTTGGGAGGAATGAGTGAATCCCAGAAGACTTTGTATAATGCTGAAAAGAAAGCATATGCCTTGTTGACTCAGTCTATACCTAAGGACATATTTCATCAGTTCTCTGAGAACAAGCAGTTTAAGAAATTATGGGATGCCTTGGAAAAGAGATACGGAGGAAATACAGCTCTGAAAGCACTGAAGGCACAAGCTCTTAAGAAGGAATTTGACAATTTTTCTCCGATTGGGAATGAGAGCTTGGATGATATTATTGATCGATTCTATCATCTGATGAGTGAGTTGCACACTCATGGCATGACCACATCCATAGAAGATAAAGTCTCTAGTTTTGCTGATGGTCTGCCAGACAAATGGGATCCATTTATGTCTAATCTGAGACAAAACAACACTCTTGCTACTTTAGACATAAATGATTTCATTTTGAAGTTAAGGGAGGAAGAACTACGTATGAAATACAAGTCAAAGAAAGGATCCTATGTTCATAATCCTGTACTATACAATTCAATTCCAACTCCAGCTGCTTCAGGTTCACCTCTACAAACGGAGTTTGTGTTTAGCTCTTCTGCTCTTTCCAAAGCAGTGCATCAGGAACCCTAATGTCAGGGTCATCTAGAACCCAATACATAGTTCCTGAGGCAAATAGTACAAAGTTGAAGACCGAGAATCTCGGAAATGTCACCGTGGAAGTTGCTAAAGAGCACATGGAACTTCTAGCTGTTGCTGTTCAATCTTATGATGGATTAGTTGCTGGTAAGATTGGAAACCGTCATCTTGCTGACGAGGACTACGAGCAAGTTGATGAAACTAAGCTAGAACGCATGGATATTATGTGGGC
The DNA here is from genome assembly GCA_025215565.1 of Flaveria ramosissima. Lineage (NCBI taxonomy): Eukaryota > Viridiplantae > Streptophyta > Magnoliopsida > Asterales > Asteraceae > Flaveria > Flaveria ramosissima. The sequence goes on from CM046032.1 coordinate 31,131,382, forward strand.
CTTGGCTAGTGCTGTTAGAAGAGCCAAGAAGTTTGTTAAAAAGACGGGGCAAAATTTGGTTGCCACTAAAGATACGACATGTGGATTTGACAAAATCAAAGTCACATGTTTCAATTGTGGTGAAAAGGGGCACTTCAAATGTGAGTGCGTAAAGCCAAAGAAGACTGGAAATGGAAATCCTTTTCCTACATTCAACCGACAAGACAAAGATAAGATTGGAGCTTCATCTTCAAGTCAAGAGTCTAATGCTTTGGTTGCTCAAGGTGATGAAGGACAAGACTGGTCCTTCCGATTCGTTTCTCAGGGTGAATCAAACATTGCTTTAGGTGATACTTTGGATGATGGATCTACAAGTGAAGAAGACAGCATAGCTGATCATTCACTTTTAGATATCGAAGAAGCTATGAATGTCGTTGATCAATTGGTTGAAGAAGAGCTAAGTGCTACAAACTCAGAATCTCCAGTCACCGAAGAGTCTGACACTGCTTTGATGGCTGATTCGTCTAGTTCTACACAGGTATGTTCTAAAGAGGAATTATATGAAAAGCATGCATGTATTGAATGTAATAAATTTAGGGAAAGCATTGATTTAAAATTTTCTAGGTTATTAGAACATAATGATAATCTAGTAAATGATTTACAACTCTGCACTGAAGCAAATCGTGTTTTAAAACAAAATGAGTGCAACTTCAAAGAAAAGATAGAACTGTTAGGGAAACAACTAAGGGAAACCGAGGTTGTTGTCTTAAATCAATCAAATGAATTCAAGTTCTATTTAAATTCTTTGGTGGAAACTAAGAAGGAAAAAGCAGTTTTGCAAGTTGAAGTTGATTCATTAAAACAAAAACTGCACAGTTTGGCAAGTTCTTCTCACATTGTTCAAAACCTAGTGAAAGAACGGAATGCAGGGGAATGTTTGGGTTATAAGGTAGTACCTCCACCACATGAAATCCTTTTGAACACTAAATGTAGACCAATTAATAATAACCTAGTAAAGGATCATGTGATGTCTACTCCTCTGGTCAGTGATCCAGATTCTATGGGTAAACCTGTGAAATCTGTCACTAAACAGAAGGATTCTACTTTAGGATCGAAAGAAAAGATACCTGTTGAGGATTTGGATGATAAAATTGAAAAGGTTAAATTAGGGTCAGGTTCACAAACGTCTATTTCAGAACCTAAAAGGTCTAATCCAATGAACCTTAAACTTGTTAATCATCAAAATCCTAATTAAATGAAAGTGAAAGATGTTCAAACTGTCATAACCATTAAATTTTTTAAATAAGGTGAAACATCTACAAAGGAAGCGAAACAACACAACCGGACATATCTCAAACCCCAACCAAACTCAACCCCACATCACAACTTTCTTCAAATTGTTGAAGGAAAATCCTGCTACATTTATGGAAAACGAGGACATATCTCTCCAAATTGTCCTTATTACCAGACACCTAAAAAGAAAATTGAACTTTTTGATGAAAAACCCAGATTTTCTGAAATTAGATCTAATTTGTCACCTAAGGTTACACCTAAGATTATTAGTGAACCTAAAGTTCAAACCATAAGCCAGTCGTCTGTTGACCACAAACAGGCCTTATACAAAACTGGTTTATCGAAGATCAAAACAAGTAATGTGTCTGATAGTGAGAATAAGAAGAAGAAAGATGTGCCCTCATCCTCTGAAGGACAGTGGGTTAGGTTCATGATGTGTGATACCTCTGGGATACCCAAGCCAGTTAAGGCTTGGGTCCCAAACCTAAACTAATCAATTTTTTTGTATGTGCAGGGTGTCCGCTACAGCGCTATCACTAATACCTGGATTATTGATAGTGGGGCTTCCAGGCACATGACTAGGAATTCGTCTCTCCTTTTCAACATCAAGCAAATTAAAGGGGGACACGTATCGTTCGCTGGGAATAAAGGAGGTTACATCACCACTCAAGGCGAAGTAGGAAATGAGAAAGTGAAGTTTGACAAGATCAACTACGTTCAACAACTGCAAAACAACTTGCTTTTTGTCTCCCAAATCTGTGATAAGGGATTCAAAGTTGTGTTTGACAACAAGAAGTGCTACATGTTGAAGAAGGAGTATGTTGTCGTGGAGGATAAAATTCTAATGTCAGCTTCAAGATATAATGATCTGTATGTCTTGGATCTATCAAAAGCCTCCACAACTGAGTCTACTGCCCAATGCTTCTTGTCAAAGGCAATAGAGAGGGATTCAGTCTCCTAGCATAAGAGAATGGGACACATTAATCCCAGGAAGATGAATCATCTGGTTCAGAATGATTTGGTGAATGGAGTTACAGTCAAGAATTTCCAACTCCCAGATTTCTGCGTAGCATGTAAGAAATGGAAACAGACCAAGAAGTCTCACAAAGCAAAGAAAGTCAATTCTATCGACATTCATCTCGAGCTTCTACACATGGATCTGTTTGGCCCAGTCAGTACAAAGAGCATTGCTGGTGATTGGTACTGCTTTGTAGTAACTGATGATTACTCAAGATTTTCTTGGGTGATGTTTCTGAAAGCAAAGTCAGATACATTTGAATCATTCAAGCATTTAGTCACTACATTGGAATCTCTCTACAAGCTAAAAGTAAGAAAAATTCGATCAGACAACGGAACAAAGTTCAAGAATCAGTGGATGGAGGCATTCTGTCGAGAGAAAGGAATTGTTCATCAATATACTTCTGCTTACACTCCACAGATGAATGGGGTTGCTTAAAGAAAGAATCGGAGCTTGATAGAGACAGCAAGGACAATGTTAGCCGACTCTAAGCTGCCCATTCAATTCTGGAACGAGGCAGTGGCTAATGCATGCTACACTCTCAATCGAGTCTTAGTGATCAAACGTCATGGAAAAACGTGTTATGAGTTGCTTCAGCGACGTAAACCCAACTTGGAGTATCTAGAACCATTTGGGGCACCGTGCATGCTGTTAAAGAAACTCAGACTGGGAAGTTTTGTGAGAAGGCAGAAGAAGGTATCTTTCTCGGATATACCAGACAAGAGAGTTTATAACAACTCAACTGGTCAGGTGGAAGTGTGGTGCAATGTTGATGTTCAAAGATACACCAACCCCCCTGCTGACAAAGGACCTTCCTTCTTCTTTGACTATGATGGATTCTTCAAGTCCTTCAATCTACCTCCTTCTCATCCTGATGATGAGTTACTTGCTCGAATGATGTAAGATGTTCTGAATACTCCTCCACTAGATACACCAATCGAATGATGTTCAAAGATACACCAACCCCCCTGCTGACAAAGGACCTTCCTTCTTCTTTGACTATGATGGATTCTTCAAGTCCTTCAATCTACCTCCTTCTCATCCTGATGATGAGTTACTTGCTCGAATGATGTACGATGTTCTGAATACTCCTCCACTAGACCCGACATCAGCGGTTCCATTAGACTATACTTCTAGCCCTTCAGGGGGAGAGCTTGAAGTAAGTGAGTCTTCCTCTGATAATGAAGAAGTTGAGTCTGCAAATGTGGACTAGGGGGAACAGGTTCCCACTACCGAAAGTACACAAGCATCCGATCTTGATGCCTCTGGAACTTCTGAACCCCCATACTCCAACAGCCACAGAAACTGAACCTGGGATTTAAAATCTAGATAATGAGGTAGCTGCTCCCACCACTCCCGGAACTCGAGTTAATGTGCATCATCCCCTGACAACATCATCGGGGATATTCTATCAGGAGTTCAGACACGAAATCAGCTATACTCAGCTGATTATGCCACAGTCATGGAAAAAGGATATCTACATGATGGAGCTTATCGATTTTTTATGTCTCAATTTGAGCTAAAATATGTAAGTGAAGCCTTAAACGATGAGGCATGGGTTAGTGTTATGCAAGAAGAACTCCTTCAGTTCAAGAAGTTAGGAGTATGGAATTTTATAGACAGACCAAAAGGGGCAAAGGTGATTGGCACTAAATGGGTTCTTAAGTGTAAGAAAGATGACCAAGGGGTTATAATCAGGAACAAGGCTCGCTTGTTGTTCGAGGGTTTAGACAAGTCGAAGGCATTGACTACAATTAAGTGTTTGCACCTGTGGCAAGGATGGAAGCAATTCGTATTTTCGTAGCCTATGCATCCTACATAAAGATCAAAGTTTATCAATTGGATGTGAAAAGTGCATTTCTTCATGGTGAAATCCGTGAAATGGTGTACGTCAGTCAACCCGAAGGATTTGAGGATCCTTATCATTGGGATAGAGTTTATAAACTGGACAAGGCTCTTTATGGGCTTCATCAAGCCCCTCGCGCCTGGTATGAGAAACTCTCTACTCATCTGCTTAAACATGGTTTTCGCGTTGTTCATCAAAGAGAAAGATGATGATTTACTACTAGTACAGATATATGTGGATGACATAATCTTTGGTTCCAAAAATGATGCATTGTGTAAAGAATTCGAATCAGTGATGAAAGCTGAGTTTGAGATGAGTGCCATGGGAGAGATGAAGTTCTTTCTTGGGTTACAGGTGGATCAGACACCAAATGGAATCTTCCTGCATCAGTCCAAATATGTAGGAGATATCCTTAGTCGGTTCGACATGGAGAATGCAACTGTTGCTGGGACTCCACTTGCCACGAACCATGATGTAGCACCCGACGAAAATGGTGATCTGGTAGATGCCACTATGTACCGAGGAATTATCGGATCTCTAATGTACCTCACAGCCTCTCATTCTGATATTATGTACGCCACGTGTCTTTGTTCCAAATATCAGGATAAACCAAAAGTGAATCATCTAATTGGGGTAAAAAGGATCTTTTGTTATCTGAAAGTTACTCCAACACTCGGGTTGTGGTATCCTCATGATGATGACTTTGAGCTTACAGCGTATAGTGGCTCGAACTATGGTGGTTGCAAGATGAATTAAAAGTCAACATCAGCGGGATGTTAGTTCTTTGGAAGACGCTTAGTCACCTGGCAGTGTAAGAAGCAGACATCTGTTGCTCTGTCAACATGTGAAGCTGAATATGTTGCTACTGCAAGTTGCTGTTCACAAATCATTTGGATTCAACAGCTAATGCGAGACTATGATTTGAAATTTTCTAACACCTCTATCTTTGTTGATAATTCTATTGCAATAGCTGTCACCAAAAATCCGGTCCAACACCCAAAATCTAAACACATCGGTATTAAATATCACTTTATACGTGACTGTTTTGAAAAGCAATTAATCGATGTTGTAAAAATTAATACGGATTTTCAACGTGCCGACCTCTACACAACAGCCTTTGACAAACCTCGGTTTTTCTATCTTTTGGAGGTCAATGGCGTGAAAAAGCAAAGTGATGTGATTCCAGAAGAATCGAGTTCTTAAGTCCGACAAATTTTTCTTATTTTTTTAATTTTATTTTCCTGTTTATAAAAAAACCAAAAACACAAAAATATTTTCGGTTTTAGTATTTTAGGGGGAAAATAGTTTAGTTTCAGTATTTAAATTAGTTTCAGTATTTAATTACTTACAAAAACGAGGGCGGGCAGATAAGCTAAAAGCAAAAGAATCAAATCTGTGAGATTGATTTAACAATTATGGAAAATGATAGTACATAATGAACTAAATTGTTTGGGACTTCAAAAGGATTTAAATGATCAAAATGCTATTATTCAAATTACAAGTCTGAAAAGTCTAAGCAAAATAAAGGAAAAATGATAGCAAACTAGTCTGCTACTGAGGTAACATAGAGAAAGTAGACCTAGAGGTTGCTAGTCCATTATATAATGTGTCGGTAGATTCAACACAACAGACGAGTAGACTTCATTGGTGAATCAAATAAAAACTAATTTGTTCAACTTGCTGTGGGTTTTCATCTTATCCCTGGTTAACACAATCAACGCATTTCTAATAAGGGGTGACGAGCAAAATAAACGTCACAAATGTGTGCGGATGACCATAAAAATGAGCAAAGCACGTGGAAAAATGTTAAGCCCAATCAACCTAATGACTAATGTTGTTGGTGCGTTATGTGCAAAAAGAAAAAAATGATCTAACAAGAAGATAGGTTGTGTGCCTCTCTGCTGTGCGATGGCACTGACCTAAGAATAAGCATAACCTAAATATTCTAGAATTAATTGTTGTTTGCACCTCTCTACTGTGCGATGGCACTGACCTGAGGCTTGGCATCTCTTTGAAAGCTCTTAGAATAGTTTCTTCTTGTCAAATACCTGTAGACCACTCAAAAATCTCCTAAGGAATGTTGATTACCATATAAGTGTGGGATCCACAAATGGTTGTTGAAATAATAAAACCTAACTCATCACCAATGTGAGTCAAAGATCTGTGTATGGATTTAAGTGGATAAATATACTGACAATCATCGTGGCTGCAACTCTCAATAGTCAAAATCATTGTGTGCACCTTATAGCTCTAGTATGATTTCCTGCAAGTGCTATTGACTCTCAGACAAATAAAAATCTAGTATTCAAGTACATATAAAGGGGTCCCAAATGATTATGATATACTTGTATGATTCCATATGAATCTTTCTAGATATGATAAAATTAAATTGAAGTTGTTCTGCTCAGGAAGTAAAATCAGTTAGAAGATTTCTAAAAGGTTTTAATTCACCTCAAACCAAAAACACAAAAATATGTCTTGTTTTGTTTTAATTCAAGTTGTTTTTTGTTTTCGATATCTTTTTGCATCGATGTCGGACTATATAACTAGATGAACTCTGTGAATCACAAATTAAAAGGGTCACATCTGAGGTGACCAATCAGTTCTCAATTAAAAGGATCATGTCTGAGGTGATCAAATGATTTTCTGTTAAAAGGGTCATGTCTGAGTTGATCAAGGGTCATAATGTCATAAATCAAAAGTTAGATTTTGAGTGTATGGAAATATTTGTGGTCAAACTCATAAGTATGAGCCAATCGCACGATTGAATCATAAGTATGATTCAATCGCACTATTGAACCATAAATATGAGCCAATCACACGATTGGACCGTGAGTATGGGTCAACTATGCGATTGAATCACAAGAATGAACCAATAATACGATTGGATGAAGGAGTCTGAGTCAGTCGCACGATTGAACTCCAGTCGCACGACCGAATCATGCGTATGGGTCCAGTCGCACGACTGAAACTCAAAACAGTATAAAGAGAGGGGTCAGTCGGTCGTATTCCTTACTACCCTTCAAAACTCTCAAAAACCGCCTATTACACATACACTCTGCCCAAAATTTGATTATTGTGATTACTCTCTGACTGTCATCCTAACCGATTTCTATTCATCTTCAGGTACTGTAAAACTGAAATCGAATTAAAAGATTGGATTAATTGAACCCACAATGACCGAGAATGTTTAAAATCAGTAACCAGGACAATACTCTAAAATAGACCACTTAAATGGACATAAACGTTGTTTTAAACAACACTAAGTGCTATTTTGAGTCCCTGCGAACCTAATGAATCGAAACACAAAGTGTATTGTAACGTTTTGACAAAGATTCACAGTTACGGTGTCGAACAGAGCAAGATGTGAATAGACACTCCATATGAACCTCAGTCGCACGATTAAGCCAGGCGCATGATTCAATCGCACGAGTGAATCAATCGGTAACTCAGTCGCACGACTGAATCAACCGCATGGCATAGCATACGACTAAGTTCAGTCGCAGGCTCAATCGTACGACTGAACTCAGTCACAGATCGAGGATCTACAAGGCTATCTTTACTCCATGCACACCCTACAGATCTATTCAGCAGGCCTTCTGGGAAATTGCCTCAGTTGACCGGTCAGTTGAGCCTCACTGTATCCGGAGCTCTATCTTCGGACAAGACATTGAGATCCGTGAAGAATACCTGAGGAGAGTCTTGGATTTTGGGGAAGACGGAGCCCATCCAACCAAGCTGCATCCACTGACTGTTCGTGGTTGCTTTCTGAGGATCAAGTACGCCGGAGACATCAATGTCGGCGTACTGAACAAGAGCAACATGTGCTCTTAGTTCAAGTATTTGGCACATGTGATCCTCAAGTGCATAGCCTCCAGGCGTGGAGGATTTGATGAGATATCTGACCAAATCCAGAATGCATACGTTGCACTGGTACAGAACCACCCATTCAGTTTCTCCCGCATGCTATTCTCTTACTTGATCGAGAACATTGAGGCCAAGGGCAAGGAACGCTTACGTATGTATCCACGCTTCTTGCAGATGATTATAGACGAGAAGCTTCCTTTGCTGCCGAAGGAGAAGGATGATGTTGTTGTATTAGAGGTGATCGATGACACCACTTTGGGCATGATGAACGTGTATCGGGGGAAGCAGGTGAAGCCCCCGGTCAGGAGACTGTTTGGCCATCTGGCCAACGTGGATTATGTGGCACCTTCACGGAAGAAGTGGCATCATGATAATAGTGATTCTGATGTTGAGCCCATAGTGGTTCCCACAGATAAGAGGACGACGATGATGACGACCTTGATAATGGTCAAGGTGGTGGAGATGCTGGCCCCAATCAATCACAGGCCACTGACACGTCTACTATATCTCCAGCACCTTCGCACAGTACTTCAGCTGCACTTGGTGGATCTAAGCAGGCTGCTTTCCACCAGGATTTCTTGTTAGATGAAGAAGATGGGTCTGATGATGAGCCTCTCACTAGGAGAGTCGGTAGCCCGGTTGTGGCTACCGATAAAGGGAAAGAGGCGGTTGGTGGACGTCAAGCTGGGTCTAAGGGTGGTGATACTGATGTCATAGATCCAACATACACACTCGACCAGCCGATCAGCTCACGGGGAGCCCCTATACCCAATGGGTCCAGGAAGAAGAGAATGGCCCATCTCTATGGAAAGAAGGGTAATAGATAGAGGATCACCTTGATCAATTCTTCCACCACCACAGCCACAGCCACCACCACAGCCACAGCCACTACCACAGCCACTAACACTCCCACCACCACTCATACATTCACATCCACCTCACCCACAATACCCAACACAGCTCCACCACAACCCACTTCCATTCCTACTCCAATCTTCACCACATCCACCACTACACCCACTAATCACCAAGCTGGCACATCCACCCAATTCCCACCTACACAGGGCTCTACTCTACCCACCGTTGGGCTAGAGGAACAGTTGGCGAGCCTAAACAGACTGGTGCTAAAGCTGCTAGCTACTGATGATCTGAGAGCCAACCAGATGAATCAGCTAGTAGCGGTCAACACCGCCCAAGGCAAGCAGATTGCACAGCTGACTGAGAAGAATGCTGCTCATGAGAGAGTGTTAGTTCGAGCTCATCATGCCTTGAATGCTCAAAATGAGCTGGTGATGGCATCTGTCAAGAGGATTGAGGGATTGGAGAAGAAGAACAAAAGGCTGATGTTGAGATTGAAGGGAACTAAGGGTGAGCCCCTAAAGATTAAAGATGATGGTGATGATGGTGGAGATGATGATGATAAGCTTACAGATGATGACTTAGAAAAGACGATGATGATGAGGAAGCGGGACCAAGTGGAAAGGGTAAGGGAGATGATAAGGATGATGATGATCAGAAGGTGATGCATCTGCATCAGCCTCAACTCAAGCAGCTCAGGAGAGGCGCTCCAAAAGAGTCGCGTCCTCTGCAGCTCCAGCTGAGGAAACACATGATCAGGACAAAGGCAAAGCTCCACAAGCTGATGATTATGATGCCCTTCTCCTTCAGCAAGTCAAGACTCAACTAACTATGATTCTTGACTTGCAAGGGATTGTCAGAAGGTCAGTGAGCTACACTCCAGAAGAAGGAGAAATCATACATGATCTGACTGACGAGCAGCTCGCTGAGATGTTTAGACTGAATCCAGATGAGTTTGTTAAAGATGCTCCAGAAGTTGATGTTTTGAGTGATGAGGAGCTACAAGGAGTGGATGAGATTGAGGTTGAAGGTGTCACATCTGATTACTATCCGCAGTACACTGACCCTGAGGGCAACGTTATCCCCAACTTGGGTGAAACTTTTGGCAGTGATACTTTTGAGAAGTTGGAGGAGATGGAGAATGAAAAAGAAAAGGATGAAAGTAAAGCCCAAGCTTTAGATGCTAATGCTGATATTAAGATGGCTGAATGTGCAGCTTCTTTTGCAGAATTGAAAGCCCAACGCGCACCTCCAAAGCTGAATGCCTACACAAGACTTTACTGAGTCAAGAGACATCAGAAAGTGTCAGGCAAGATTATCACGTGGGACCTATTTTGAAGATTTGGATGTCTATGCTGTTAAGAGAGAGAAGGGGATTGAGTACTTTAGCTATCCACATGATTTGAAGACTCTTCCTGGTTTTGAGCTAAACAGATTGGCCAGTTTAGACCTTTTGTATGTCAACCCGAGGAAGATGTCGGGATGGTTTGAGACAGCGCTGAAGAAAGAATACCACACCAGATGGGTCAACTTCAGACCTCAACAATCTAAGCGGTTTATCCATAAGACTGAAGTTGATCCTATATCTGGAAGACCTAAGGTGGTGTTGAAATGGAGTCCCCCACGCACAATGTCTAAGATTCTGTTACGGGAGATACCTCAGGACTTCACTCCACACTTCAAATGGTGGTATTATGACTGGAGGACGGGGGAAGCGGTCATAGTTCTGAACAGAGAAGGAAAGATTGAGACTATCAGGGTATTTGACCCAATGTGGTTTACCAACTTGTCAGCTGAAGATGTCTACACTCTATACAAGTGGCCACTGTTCTATGACACGCAAGATATTGTACAAGCTCTACAGTTCCAACATGTTATACGACTCCGCTTTGCATTCGAGATACACGTAGTAGTTACTAGAGAAGAGAAGTACAAGAAATTTCAAGAGCATGTGAAGAATGTTAGAAAATAGGCTAAACTAAGTCTAAGGGGGAGTTTGTTGATACATCATGTTCCTAGTTATTGTTCATAATGTAAAAGTCTTTCATTTCTTACACATATGTAATGTGAATTCTTAATGAAATATAATATGCTTCTTGATGTTTATTTGTCTTTAGATATTTCAGATTATTGGTGGTTATCATGCTAATGGACCATACGCATGAATGAATCATACTTATGGATCAGTCGCACGACTAAACCAGGAGAATGGATCAGTCGTATGACTGAGACATAAGATTGAGTCAGTCGCACGACTGAACCTTCAGTCGTGTGTATGAATCAATCGCACGAGTCAGACGCACGACTGAACCATGCTAATGGTTCAGTCGTATGAATGAAAACTAAAAACCTATAAATACCACATAATTCGTGGAAAAACGGAGACTTCGAAGATTTACAAACCCTAGCCGTCCAGTGCGTCCAAAACAGTCTATCCAACTTCATAGTTCATTCCTGATCGATTTCTAATCAATTCTTAACATTTGTTTCATCGTTAGATCGATCAAGTTATCATTATCACTGATTGGATCACCAATCAAATAGGATTCCGCACTATTTGATCTGGTCTCACGCATAATCCGTTATTACTCCGTACGAAAACGGTCCTAAAAATTGACAGTGGTTGTTCCAGGCACATGATAGGCAATAGGTCACTACTCCCAAAAATTTGAAAGAATTGATGGAGGACCAGTTGCTTTTGGAGGAGATGCAGGAGGTTACATTATAGGAAGGGGCAGGGTCACAAATGGTAAGCTCAGCATTGAGAAGGTAAACTTTGTCAATGAGCTTGGGTACAATCTCCTGAGTGTATCCTAATTTTGTGATCAGAGTCAAAACATGCTCTTTACTGAGCATGAGTGCATTGTTCTCAGGCCCGGGGTGGTCATTCCTCATGAGCATATCCTGTTTAGAGCCCCCAGGAAAGGGAACATGTACAAGATGGATTTGCAAGAAACATCTCCCTCGGGAGAAGTTTCATACTTTCTATCTAAAGCAAATAGTGATGAGTCTTTCCTTTGGCATAAAAGAATGTGCCATGTAAATTTAAAAACATGAATAAATTAATTAAGAATGATTTGGTAACAGGTATGCCAAAGAAAGAGTTTACAAGTGATGACCACTGTGTTGCATGCCTGAAGGGGAAGCAACACAAGGTATCTCACAAGCCAAAGGAAAGAAACTCCATCACTACTCCCCTTCACTTATTACATATGGATTTGTTTGGCCCCACCGGTGTCATGAGTCTAGAAAGGACCTCTTATTGTTTGGCAATCGCAGATGACTTTACAAGATTTCTTGGGTCTTCTTTCTTAGAACTAAGGATGAGACCCCTGAGATTCTGAAGAATTTCATCTTAAACATTAAGAATCAATGTGATCACAAGTTCAAAACCATAAGATGTGATCAAGGAACTGAATTCAAGAATCAAATCCTTGATACATTTTATGATGAAAAATGTATTACAAGACAATATAGTGCTCCCAGGACTCCTCAGCAAAATGGTGTTGCTGAGAGGAGAAACACTACACTAATTGAAGCTGCAAGAACTATGTTTTCTGACTCTAAACTTCCCATTACCTTCTGGGCAGAGGTAGTGAACACTGCTTGCTATGTGCAAAACAGAGTTTTAGTAGTTAAGACACATGGTAAGACTCCTTATGAACTTTGGCACAAGAGGAAACATTTCATTGGTTTACTCAGGTCATTTGGATGTCCTTGAACCATCTTGAATACCAAAGATCAAATCGCCAAGTTTGCTGAGAAATCAGATGATGGACATTTTATTGGATACTCTTCTCAAGCCAAGGCTTATAAAGTATACAATCTCAGAACTAGAGTAGTTGAGGAGTCAGCCTATGTGACTTTCAATGAGCACACTCCTAGTGTGAAAGGTTCTGGTCCTGATTGGCTATTTGATCTTGATTTAGTTACCAACTGTTTTAACAAATCTTGTGATCATGTTTCAGGATCCATAGTATACTACCTACAGGTGATCCTGACCCAAGATTTGAGCTGAGAAGACCTTTAAGCTACAGAACTTCAGCTCCAGTGGTAACTAATCCTGCAAATGAAGTTTCTAACAGCACATCAATGACAAATCCTGCTGATACATCTGAGGTGCCTTCAAATTCCAGCTTAAAGACACAAAACTCAGATGAAGGAGCTTCAAATGTTGGAGAAAATGGTGGTGGTGAAAGTGATCAAGAATTCCTTGATGATGACAACCACTGCATTGAAGACAACATCAATCATGTCACACACTCATTGGATCAAGTCAATCTTGATAAGTGTGCTGATGTGGAGGGTGAATCCTCTTTGCCAGATCAGAATTTCTCAAATTTAAATCTGTCTAAGAAAATTGTTGTGATCCCTCAGCTAAGGATCCATAAGTCTCACCCTACTACAAACATCATTAGAGATGTTGATTCAGGGGTAAGAATAAGAGGACAAACCCATGATGCAAATGTTTGTCTTCACTCTTGTTTCTTGTCCCAGATAGAGCCAAAGAAGATTGATGAGGCTCTAAAGGATGGAAGTTGGGTTGAAGCTATGCAAGACGAGCTGCTTCAATTCAAAAGGCAAAAGGTTTGGAACCTATGTCCTCTTCCTCAAGGGAAGACTACCATAGGAACCAAATGGGTGTTTAGAAATAAGAAGGATGATGGAGGACTTGTCATCAAGAACAAAGCAAGACTAGTTGTTCAAGGGTATACTCAAGAAGAAGGGATTGACTACACAGATGTTTTTGCTCTGGTAGCAAGACTTGAAGCTGTCAAGATATTCTTAGCTTTTGCTGCATCTAAGAACTTCAAGGTTTACCAACTTGATGTCAAGTGTGCTTTTCTCTATAGCGTGATTGATGAAGAGGTGTATGTCAGACAACCACCTGGGTTTGCAGATCTTGATCATCCTGATTATGTCTACAGGCATGATAAAGCTCTCTATGGGCTGCACCAAGCACCAAGGAATTGGTATGAGACTCTATCTCAGTATCTCTGTCACCATGTCTACAAAAGGGGTATTATTGATGGAACTCTCTTCATCAAAAGAACAGGAAATGACATAATGCTAGTTCAAGTATATGTAAATGACATTATCTTTGGGTCAACTAATCTGTCACACCCCAACCTTGACGGCGGAAACGTCGAGATGTGAGGGTTAAGATTGTTCACAGCCACATAACGCTATTATTAAATCCAAATATATTATTCATAAGTTTCAAAATTACATTACAAGCATAAGTCTCAATAATGAAATAAGTTTCAACATGAAATAACAAACATAATCATTTTGTTTATTAACTAGGTCCAAGTCCTAGAATTTGCCAGCACATAAGTTCACCTCAAACTTGGGGGTTTTCCTGAAACATGATAAAAATAAAAGGTCAACTATAAATAGTTGGTGAGTTTCCAAGGTTTTCATACATAATATGAAAAGGTTACAAGTAGCAATTCATGTCATAGGTTATAAGCTAGTAAGGTTATAGAACACATATCGTTACAACCAAACCTCGACTTGATTACAAGTATAAAAGATTGGCTAAGTGTATTTGGTTCCCTAGTGCACAAGCGTACGGCCCCTAGGAGTCGGCAATACCTCGACTTTAGCACCAAATAGGCTTGTCAGGCCCAAAGATCTAAGACGTCGCCAGGCTAGCAATAGTTAATGATTGTAAACAAACTATGTATCTCATACAAACACTTACATTACACAAATAACCATGACCAAATAATAAGTAGAATTGCATGTGCATTACAAGTCTCAAATGTGTATAAGTGTATCATGTATAAGTATCATGTTTCACCCCAAAATAGTGTGAAATAAAGTAAAAAGGGGACAAGGAAAACTCACATGGAAATAAGCATTTCAAGATGATATAAAAGTCAAAAGATAATCCAAAGTATCCATCGCAAGGCACCTAACATATATATTACAAGTTTAAGGTTTAATAGTAAGATTAACGTTCAAACAAGGATTAGAGTTTTGATAGAATTATGGGGGTTTTTTTTAATAAGTAATAAGTTTATAAAGTAATTATTTATGTTTTGATTCAATTAAAAGAACTATATATGTAAATTTGAGCATTCTAGAAATGAATTTAAGTATAATTATTGACAAGGTTCAATAATGCTGAAAACGATCAATTAAATATAAGAATTATAGCGAATGATTCAATAATCAAATTTATTGAATTATCATGATGTGTGAAAAGAAATAATTAATTTATTAATTATTTAAAAATTTGATAAAGGTACTTAATTAAATATTTATTTAGATGACTTTAAAATTAACTTAAATCGTTTATATAGTTTGAACTTCTAAACGATTTATTGTACACAACTTTTAGTATAAGTACAATATATATATGTTTCACAGGTTTCAAGAGTTTAAGTAATAGTTTAATGAATAAGTCTTTAAACTAATTATCATATAATATAGTTAAAAGATTAGATAAATACTAATTATTTAAATGATTATTTAAATAACTATTTAAATAATTATTCATTTAACATATTGATTTATAAAATAAAATCATAATTAATCTATAATTAAAGGTAATGAAATAGCTAGATACAACTTAATGATCCTAACTATTTAAAGTTTATTTTTTTATAAAAACAATCTAATTAAAACATTTGTTATTAATATTTTATATATATAAAAAAAAATTTGTTAAGGTGTTAAAGAAATAATTTACAGAAAAAAAATAATTAGATAACTATTAAAATAATCAAAATTTATAAAACTGGTTTTTATATTTTTTTGAAAATTTATATAATTTTTTAAAGGCTGAAAAGCCTAAAAAAAAATAAGTGAGGTTGCCCGGGTTCGAACCCGGGACCTCAGGGTTGTGCAGTGTTCAAGTTACCGGTAGACCAAGGGCTGTAGCCGTGGTATACTTCCGGTTTCAAATAATAAAAACACAATTTCAAAGCTCCCCCAATTCTTAAGAACCCTAGTTTGATCTCGTTTCAAATTGATCATTAGATCGAATGCGATTACAGAAATAAACATGGGGCTTTGCTTCCCCAGATGATTTCGAGCATCTACATGTATTCAATTACCCGATTGATGTAGAACAATGGATGAACAGCATGAAGAACAACCGCGACTGAGATTAGGTTGGTTCGAGGTTTAAACATTGATGATAATGCAATTAACTTTGAGGTTAGCTTCGTGTGGTGTTCTTGATACAAAGCCCTTTGTCAATTTCGAAGTTTGAAGCCCGGATAACAGAGATCGACTATACTACATGTCACGATGAGGTTGATGATCGACTGGGTTGTTTGAGTGTTTTGTTGTGCAATTGATGATTCGGAAACCTTTAAGGAATCAATCAAAACAGAATCCCTACATTATTTAGGGTCAATCGATGTCGTTTCATCTCGAACGAGCTACGGTTGGGTGCGAGAGTTTAATTGCGATTTGTGATGCCAATTAATCTGTTTTAATGACAATTATGGGAACCATTGTATTCGAAAAGTGATAGAATGCGTTTCAGATTGGGTAATTTATACATTTGATCAATAACCATGTTGTAACCGATTCGATTTCGAGCATTAGTTTTGGTTTTGAGATCTCGAACGACATAATAGTGTTTTAATTCAAATTAGTGATGGCTAAGGGTTCGAAACAGTCAATCAACCGGTTTGTATTGATTTAATTGGGTTTTAAATAGGAGACTAAGGTTGTTTGGTTCACCGGAGCTCCGCCGGAGATGGCCGACGGTGGGAAAGGGAGGCGACGGTGGGGAGAGGTGTTTTAACCTCATTTACACTTCCGGTCCCTGTAGTTTAATAGATTGACATATTTTGCAAGAACCTTAAATGTTTTATTTATTTTAGTTTTAGTTAATTTACACTTTAGACCCTGAAGTTTTAAGATGTTATTATTTTATGCTAAAGCTAGTTAAATACAAGTTTTAAAATAATAACACTTATATTGTTTCTATATTTTTTTTTACAAGATTACTTTTAATAAGATTATTATTATTAATCTTATTATTATGATTATTATTGTTTATAATATTATTATCTCTATTATTCATTTAATTAATTTGCTAATCACCAAATTAATTATTAAGCATAATAAATCCTCAAAATTTCAAAATGGCATAAAAGGTCCTTTTAAGATTTAACAAAGTTAACTTCTAAGTTAACAAAATTACGAGATGTCACAGTCTCCCCAACTTAAAAGAATTTCGTCCCGAAATTAAAAATGAACTTAGATGAACAAAGGAATTTTAATGAAAGGTAAGTGTACAACGAACTGTGTTTGACGTTTGATTACAGATGAAACGCTTCACTTTATGGAATCTTACAAGATTTTTAACATAATAAACGCGAGACGTTTTGAGATGAGACGTTGGAAAACGATGACAAGTTACCGTGGTTCCTTGGATTTATAAGTCACAACTTCTAGAATGTTATTTCGTAGTGAAATGATGTCTAGAAATCAATAAAAGACCAACAATGATAAGAAAGGTTAACCGTCAGGATTTAAGAATCCCAAATATCACTATATGAAACGATCTTAACGCATATCTTGTGAATATGTATCTCTCCTTTGACCAATCATCGGTCTAAGAATAATACGATATGCGAAGATTTTGGAATAAGTTCACGACGATGGTTAGAAACATTATTAAAAGCAGGAAAATGAATCGGTCACCCAAAATAACGATCGATGTTTTAACGCCATACCACGGTATACGACTATTTGAGATAGATACAAGCCAATTCCTCGACCCGTTAACCCTCATGAGTCGATATGAAATTAGTTAATCGGTGTATAATGCACCATTTGTCATCATGGCATCTAAGATAAGAGGCACTTAGTGATGAAAAGTTAAACATGAGATTCATAGGAACACGGAGGTTAGGTTTTGTCATATATAAAGGTAAGATACTTGGACACATGCCAAGTTATGCCAAACCCATGACTACAAATTACAACATTTTATGAACCATTATATCCACCTCGCAAAGGGGATAATAACGAGTCTTGTTGTTCAAAACCAAGACAAAATTTCAATGATTTTCAAGGTTACAGATTCAAAAACGATTCAAGAAGTGACACAACCAATAAGAAAACTATTTGTAAACATGTTTTGCAAGATAGCAATCTCTACGTACAGTTTACATATGCAGTTAAACAACCATAAGCTGAGAACATTTGTATGACCAGAAAGACGTGAGCTTAAGTTGATAATGTCTTTAGCAGAAAGATTGTTTAGAAAGGCTACTATCGCGCAATCAGGTTTTGATGATAACTCAAAGTGAAAGTCGATGAATAAGGAATAAATGGTTCCATATAGCTAGATCAAAACATGAAAATAAAGGGAAAGAAATCGATTTAAGAATTCAAATGCTCCAAGCTTGGAATCAAAATCAACCTAGAGCGTTCAGGTCTCCTTTCAAGTTCAAAGATCATGCTTCGGCTTGATAGGTCGAAACACTACCATTGTTTCACCCTTCAAGTTACTACATGTTTCTTGTCACTTGATTACAACCTTGGTAAGTTGGAGATCAAGAAATGAGAATAGTCATCAAGGTGCGGTTTTCACTCCTAACTTGATGGTGCATTCCCAAGGTATGACCGCTAACTTACCAATTAAAAAGTTCGGTCCCAACTCCTTGTTGAGGATCCATAGAAATAAAACGAGGTAACTCACCATTAAGGTAAGAGAAATCACTCATATCTTAACGGTGAAGTTTTACAAAAACAAAATATAACAAGATAAACTTCTTCATCAAAATCCAGAATTCACTCCTACTTTGATGAAGTCGTCTCATTTGAACAAATACAATTCATAAAGATGATATTATCATCAAGGTATGGAATTCACGCCTATCTTGATGATTGAATTTCATCATAGCAAGAAAACAATCGAAGATTGACATTTGTCACCAAAGTACGGGTTTCAATCCTATTTTGGTGAGATCATGTCATTTGTGAAATGCCACTCCAAAGAAAATAATTGAATTCAATCCTCGGGATAAGGAAATCACCCCGATCCAGAGGATCACAATTGGAAACCATTTATCAAAACGAATAGAGAATCATCAAAGTAAGGGAATCACCCCTGTTTTGATGAGTTGGAATCATTTAGGAGATACGAGTGTTTTTAGTCATAGGTTGACTTGCAACTCTTGCATCTCCTACGGTGCAAACGATATGAAGTTTGACTTAACAGCGAAAAGAAAAAGAATATCAATTAGAAATTTAGAAAATTTCGAGTTACATCAATGTAACAAAAGAGAAAATCATGCTTACAAGCTTTAGATCAAAGTTCGAGTTAACATATTTTGTTGTGGTGTTCAAATCTTGGATGGTTTCAATCGGGAAGACGAAATCAAGGGCAGGAAATTATTCAACACCACAATGAGATGTGAACACTCGATTCACAATCGAAAGGAATACATGGACTTCTCAAGATATGAGGTCAACCATAGCCTTATTGAAGACACGTGTACTTATAAGTGATCACTCATCTCAAGGGTTTCGAGTCAAATAAATGGATTCAACGATCGAGTCAAATCACCATTCACACTTTGCCTAGACAAAGTATCTCGAGATGTAGGAATTCCACCTATAGCATTGCATGTTCTTAGTTATGGGACGCATCCTTAAGAAGACTTGAGAACCATAAGTAACAGTTTAAAGTTTTTGAGGACCATTTGGTTTATATTCCCAATAGCTTTGGGTATATTAAGATCCATGTTCACGTTGGTCAAGATATAGAAATAGTTATATGAAACGCTCAACGTGTAACGGTGTTTAAACATAAGAGTTGAAATGTCGGTTAGGTTCAATATTAACGGGAACATTATGTATGATAAGAATGAAGTGATACCAGTTCAAGGAATCAAGATTTTAAGATACGAAAAGGATGGTTCCATTTGGTAACGCATTACCATTTGGAATCGTTGACACGTCAAGGTAAATTGACCCATTTGCCATAGAGACTTGTGTATGTTGACCATAGTTTATCACTCATCCCAGAAATCCCCAGGTAAGCATAACTGGTCTCGCAATGAGATTTATACGATATGCTTGCCTTAGCCCGAAGGCCTTTTGCCAGGAAATCCAGAATACAGGTGTCTATGTGTCACACAAATTTCTTTGGTTTATGAAATCAAAACCTTGATGAGATTTTCATAGATTAGACATAGAGTCTAAGGAATTAAACCCACGATGATAAGTGTAGATTCCACATGTCGTTGAGAATAGATTTAGGAAGTTCATTTGCCGGGGAGAATCAAAGAGTTAAAGTTAAGTTTAGGGAGACAAGTAACTAAGTTAAGCATACATAAGGCAATCCTATGCTAAGGCATCAAGTTGCACAAAAGGCATAGCATTATGTAGCATGCAAACAACATGTAAGCACAAAAGTATAAGGTTCTTTCTATGAGGTTCATGCAACTATAGTCTAGGTCACCATTTCTAATAACCTAAATCCCTATAGTTATGGGCTCTGATACCAATCTGTCACACCCCAACCTTGACGGCGGAAACGTCGAGATGTGAGGGTTAAGATTGTTCACAGCCACATAACGCTATTATTAAATCCAAATATATTATTCATAAGTTTCAAAATTACATTACAAGCATAAGTCTCAATAATGAAATAAGTTTCAACATGAAATAACAAACATAATCATTTTGTTTATTAACTAGGTCCAAGTCCTAGAATTTGCCAGCACATAAGTTCACCTCAAACTTGGGGGTTTTCCTGAAACATGATAAAAATAAAAGGTCAACTATAAATAGTTGGTGAGTTTCCAAGGTTTTCATACATAATATGAAAAGGTTACAAGTAGCAATTCATGTCATAGGTTATAAGCTAGTAAGGTTATAGAACACATATCGTTACAACCAAACCTCGACTTGATTACAAGTATAAAAGATTGGCTAAGTGTATTTGGTTCCCTAGTGCACAAGCGTACGGCCCCTAGGAGTCGGCAATACCTCGACTTTAGCACCAAATAGGCTTGTCAGGCCCAAAGATCTAAGACGTCGCCAGGCTAGCAATAGTTAATGATTGTAAACAAACTATGTATCTCATATAAACACTTACATTACACAAATAACCATGACCAAATAATAAGTAGAATTGCATGTGCATTACAAGTCTCAAATGTGTATAAGTGTATCATGTATAAGTATCATGTTTCACCCCAAAATAGTGTGAAATAAAGTAAAAAGGGGACAAGGAAAACTCACATGGAAATAAGCATTTCAAGATGATATAAAAGTCAAAAGATAATCCAAAGTATCCATCGCAAGGCACCTAACATATATATTACAAGTTTAAGGTTTAATAGTAAGATTAACGTTCAAACAAGGATTAGAGTTTTGATAGAATTATGGGGTTTTTTTTAATAAGTAATAAGTTTATAAAGTAATTATTTATGTTTTGATTCAATTAAAAGAACTATATATGTAAATTTGAGTATTCTAGAAATGAATTTAAGTATAATTATTGACAAGGTTCAATAATGCTGAAAACGATCAATTAAATATAAGAATTATAGCGAATGATTCAATAATCAAATTTATTGAATTATCATGATGTGTGAAAAGAAATAATTAATTTATTAATTATTTAAAAATTTGATAAAGGTACTTAATTAAATATTTATTTAGATGACTTTAAAATTAACTTAAATCGTTTATATAGTTTGAACTTCTAAACGATTTATTGTACACAACTTTTAGTATAAGTACAATATATATATGTTTCACAGGTTTCAAGAGTTTAAGTAATAGTTTAATGAATAAATCTTTAAACTAATTATCATATAATATAGTTAAAAGATTAGATAAATACTAATTATTTAAATGATTATTTAAATAACTATTTAAATAATTATTCATTTAACATATTGATTTATAAAATAAAATCATAATTAATCTATAATTAAAGGTAATGAAATAGCTAGATACAACTTAATGATCCTAACTATTTAAAGTTTATTTTTTTATAAAAACAATCTAATTATAACATTTGTTATTAATATTTTATATATATAAAAAAAAATTTGTTAAGGTGTTAAAGAAATAATTTACAGAAAAATAATTAGATAACTATTAAAATAATCAAAATTTATAAAACTGGTTTTTATATTTTTTTGAAAATTTATATAATTTTTTAAAGGCTGAAAAGCCCTAAAAAAATAAGTGAGGTTGCCCGGGTTCGAACCCGGGACCTCAGGGTTGTGCAGTGTTCAAGTTACCGGTAGACCAAGGGCTGTAGCCGTGGTATACTTCCGGTTTCAAATAATAAAAACAAAATTTCAAAGCTCCCCCAATTCTTAAGAACCCTAGTTTGATCTCGTTTCAAATTGATCATTAGATCGAATGCGATTACAGAAATAAACATGGGGCTTTGCTTCCCCAGATGATTTCGAGCATCTACATGTATTCAATTACCCGATTGATGTAGAACAATGGATGAACAGCATGAAGAACAACCGCGACTGAGATTAGGTTGGTTCGAGGTTTAAACATTGATGATAATGCAATTAACTTTGAGGTTAGCTTCGTGTGGTGTTCTTGATACAAAGCCCTTTGTCAATTTCGAAGTTTGAAGCCCGGATAACAGAGATCGACTATACTACATGTCACGATGAGGTTGATGATCGACTGGGTTGTTTGAGTGTTTTGTTGTGCAATTGATGATTCGGAAACCTTTAAGGAATCAATCAAAACAGAATCCCTACATTATTTAGGGTCAATCGATGTCGTTTCATCTCGAACGAGCTACGGTTGGGTGCGAGAGTTTAATTGCGATTTGTGATGCCAATTAATCTGTTTTAATGACAATTATGGGAACCATTGTATTCGAAAAGTGATAGAATGCGTTTCAGATTGGGTAATTTATACATTTGATCAATAACCATGTTGTAACCGATTCGATTTCGAGCATTAGTTTTGGTTTTGAGATCTCGAACGACATAATAGTGTTTTAATTCGAATTAGTGATGGCTAAGGGTTCGAAACAGTCAATCAACCGGTTTGTATTGATTTAATTGGGTTTTAAATAGGAGACTAAGGTTGTTTGGTTCACCGGAGCTCCGCCGGAGATGGCCGACGGTGGGAAAGGGAGGCGACGGTGGGGAGAGGTGTTTTAACCTCATTTACACTTCCGGTCCCTGTAGTTTAATAGATTGACATATTTTGCAGGAACCTTAAATGTTTTATTTATTTTAGTTTTAGTTAATTTACACTTTAGACCCTGAAGTTTTAAGATGTTATTATTTTATGCTAAAGCTAGTTAAATACAAGTTTTAAAATAATAACACTTATATTGTTTCTATATTTTTTTTTTACAAGATTACTTTTAATAAGATTATTATTATTAATCTTATTATTATGATTATTATTGTTTATAATATTATTATCTCTATTATTCATTTAATTAATTTGCTAATCACCAAATTAATTATTAAGCATAATAAATCCTCAAAATTTCAAAATGGCATAAAAGGTCCTTTTAAGATTTAACAAAGTTAACTTCTAAGTTAACAAAATTACGAGATGTCACAGTCTCCCCAACTTAAAAGAATTTCGTCCCGAAATTAAAAATGAACTTAGATGAACAAAGGAATTTTAATGAAAGGTAAGTGTACAACGAACTGTGTTTGACGTTTGATTACAGATGAAACGCTTCACTTTATGGAATCTTACAAGATTTTTAACATAATAAACGCGAGACGTTTTGAGATGAGACGTTGGAAAACGATGACAAGTTACCGTGGTTCCTTGGATTTATAAGTCACAACTTCTAGAATGTTATTTCGTAGTGAAATGATGTCTAGAAATCAATAAAAGACCAACAATAATAAGAAAGGTTAACCGTCAGGATTTAAGAATCCCAAATATCACTATATGAAACGATCTTAACGCATATCTTGTGAATATGTATCTCTCCTTTGACCAATCATCGGTCTAAGAATAATACGATATGCGAAGATTTTGGAATAAGTTCACGACGATGGTTAGAAACATTATTAAAAGCAGGAAAATGAATCGGTCACCCAAAATAACGATCGATGTTTTAACGCCATACCACGGTATACGACTATTTGTGCAAGATATCAAGCAAACCCCAAGATGTCACACCTTATCACTATCAAGAAAATTTTAAGATATCTCAAAGGTGCTCCATCACTTGGCCTTTGGTATCCAAAGAATTCAGACTTCAATCTGTATGCTTATACAGATAGTGACTATGGTGATTGCAACATGACTGCAAAGTCTACATCTGGGGGATGTCAATTTCTTGGTGGAAGGATAGTCTCTTGGCAATGCAAGAAACAATCCTGTGTGTCTGTATCAACTGCTGAAGCTGAATACATTGCTACTGCAAGCTGTTGTGCTCAAGTGCTTTGGATTCAGAATCAGAAGTTGGACTATGGATTCAACTTCAAGGAAACTCCCATTCACATAGACAACAACAGTGCTATTTCAATCATAGAGAATCTTGTGCAGCACTCAAGGACAAAGCACATTAACATCAGGTATCATTTGATTAGAGATAACTTTGAAAAAGGGATTAATCAAACTAGTTAAAGTTAACACAAACAAACAATATGTTGATCTGTTCACCAAAGCTTTTGATGAATAAAGATTCAAATATCTTGTATCAGCTATTGGGATGATTAACTTTGAGTAGCTTTTCTTAAAACTTAATCATACTATTTCTAAAACCTATGTGTCCTAAGTTGTCTATTTTATCATTTTTATAAGCCCTTGTTCTCTTTGGAAGAAAAATCTTTTAAAAGACATTCCTTAGATTTTTAAAAATTTTAATCTTTCTATCCTTCGGAAGATTTATATTTAGCTTCGGAAAAAAACTTATGTCTTAAAAAACAAATAACTACTTCAGTAAATTTACCTTCGAAAGAAATTTCTGAAATATCTTCCGAAGCTTAAATTTAACTAAAGTACTTATATGTTTTCAAAGAACAATATCCTTCCGAAATCAATTTACCTTCAGTAGCTTTTATTCTTCTTAGAATAAAAACTCTAAGTAATAAATCTCTTCCGAAGCAAAATTCTCAAAAACCTTTGGAATATCTTCCGAAGCCAATTTGCCTTTGAAAGCTTTTCTTCAGAACTTCCGAAGCAAAATAACCTTCGGAAGATTTCTCGACTTCCAAGAAAACTACTTTTTGCGCAAAAGTAAACTACTTTTTTGGCAAAAGTAAATTATTTTTTTAGAGGTGGGACCGACACCCGGATTTCAAAGGTTATATTCTTTCATTAACTTTGTCTTAAATCCTTTTCAAATATATATCCAACGCTTCCCCCCTCTTTCACTATCCTCTTCATTTGCACTATTCCTCTAACTTAAATTCACTCAAACTGCCTTTGTTCTTCACCAATAAGCTTCTCAAAATGGCCAACCTAAACCGCAGAAACAACCCTGATTTCTCTGTTGAACACAACCAGTTTTCTCTGTTGAACTCTGAGAAAGATGATAGTTTCTCAGAGGTTTGTCGTTTTCTGGCTTTATCCATCTACTTCACCTCCCTAACCATTGATCCTATTCTCTATGAGGATCATCTGCTTGAATTTTGGAAGACCTGTCAAGAGGTCATCATGGATAGGGACAAGGCATTGTCTGCCACAGTGCAGGGGAGGACAATCTTCATCACTCCGGCCATCATCAATACTCATCTTTAGCTGGATGATGAAGAAGGTGAGTTGTCCTTTCCAAAGGAAGCTGTTAATCATTCCTTTGTACAGATGGGCTATGAGGGAGATTTCTGTAAAGACCTTCTACATGTGGTTATCCACAGCTTGTCAAACAAGCATGGAGGGTGGGACCAGATTCTTGAGGATCTCCTTTTCATAGTGCATGGAATGGTTCAAGGGGTCAAGTTCAGGTACTCTCAGTTTGTTTACACAAATTTGCTTGCTAACTTGGACTCCTTATAGTATTACATGTTTTCTAGATATGTTCAATACATTCTCAACTGTGAATTGGGCTCACAGTTGAGGGAAACAGGTAATATTCTTAAATTGAGACAGATGAAGCCTGACATCTTTAAAATCATGAAGAAGTCAACTGTAGGCTGCTCAGGGGTAGAAACAGCCCTTGTCCCCAAATGTTAGAGCTCATTGCTCAAGTTGACAACCTAGCAACACAAGCTAGTGTTTAACCCACACCTTCTACCTCTCAACTACCAAAAAAGCCACAAATCACCCTCACCAACCAAAACAAATCCAAACTAACCCCTGCTCAAGCTATTGAGCTCGTGCAGACCCCCATATACTCACCCATACAAGAGGAAGTGGATACTAGAGCTCTCACTTCCCCTGAGGAGCAAACCACTCCCATTTCTTCAAGGATCAGTGTTGAGATTCCTCATGCTCAGCCTGATGAGCTCACTAGCCCAACTTCCTTAAGCCTTCACTCTGAGTCTCAACACTCAAGTGAACAACCTTCAGGGGACAGTTACCATCCCCAGCCTTTAGACTTAATTCAACCCATTCCTAACCTTGAATTCTATACTGATGAAGACCTAGGTTTCAGTGAGTACCATGAGTCTCTCTACTCTTCCCCTACTCAAAGAGAGATGAGTGCTCCTGAGTCTCCTTTGTCAACCCCACATCAGTCACCCATTACTGAGGTGGACCTCTCTTAACCTGTTCAGGAGATCCATATGGAAGAGGCTCTCACTTTTGTAAGTGATTACATCATTAAGACCTCAACTATGACAACTCAGCTCATTGACACTTCAACTGAGGCTGTCAGTGAGCAGAGGAAATCCAACAGCTAAGAACTTGAAGTTGGTGGTGAGAGTGAGGACTTTGGTCCAATTCTCTCATCTCCTAGTGATTCTTCTTATGAAGATGAAGGGAATTTGAGATTAAAGGTATAAAAACTATCAAAAACATGCACCTATATAGTCTCTAAGGTTAGTCACCTTGAATCTCAGGTGACTACCCTGTAAAACAGAGTTAATGATCAGCAACTTGAGATATCTTATCTCAGGGAATAACTAGCTGGGATACATTTAAAGAGAGCTCAACCAGGAACACAAGAACCTGTGAATGTGATTGACCTAACTCCTAGCTCACCTATGCAAGAGGGTGATGCTACCAAAAAAGGGGAGAAAGTCATTGCAATCACAGAACCTGGGAGTTCTTTACAGAGTATGGACATTGAGGACTCACCATCCTCAGTTGTAATTGTGCATACTCAGTAACTTCCTTAAGTTCACATTGATGTGGACTCTCTAGACTCATTCATTCAGAGTCTCTTTGAGGAAGGCATTCCAAGGGCTATGTCATCCCCACCCCAAGGAACTTCAAACTTCATCATTGGGTGAAGGTATGATGCTGATAGAAGAGCTCTCATTCTTCAAAGAGTTCAAAGGCAGCAAGAGGTATTCAACTTTCAGACCTTGAACTAGTATGAAGGTCTTAACCTAATCAACATGCCACTTGTCAATCAAAGTCAATCTAGACAAGATGGCAGGTTGGCACAAAGGATTCAAGACAGAATTAGTGAAGAATTCAGGCTAAGAAGGAGATAAAGGCCATTAGGTAATGTCATTGGTCAACTGGATGTTGAGGCAGACCCTAAGATTAGCTTCAAAGGGAAAACCTTGACTGAAAGCCCAATGATAGAGCCTGAGAGCCATGTCACACCAACAACTACTTCAGCAATTCATTCCCCCAGTGAAACACCTACTAGTGAAGGTGAATCACAACCTTTCTCTGGCCAAAGCTTGGATGCTACACCAAGCAATGAACGCCAAAGCTCTCTCCACCATGTGTCACAAAGGTCTGTGGGTGACAAGGTGAAAAGTACTTTAACTCCTGAGGAGATTGAGGAGGAGGAGAGAAAGAGGAAAAGGAAGCTAAAGGGAGAAAGTTCCTCTGGGTCTTCAAGCGTCATGCAAGCTGCAATCAGGACTGCCCCCAGACCAAACACTCAAGATAATGAGTTGAGGGAAGTCAAGATTACTTACCTGCAGACCAGGAACTATGACACTGATGAGATTATATCTCTCCCCTTAGAGGAACTCAATGAATTGGCTGGCATGGAAGTGTCAAGAGAGATGAAGGAAGCAGAGGATGTAAGGCTGCTCCTCCAAATTAAAGAAGAGAATAGATAGAAAAGACTGTACAAGCATGTTCATACTCTCTCCCCAGTTCAAGAAAGTCATGTACAAGAGACTGTGGCAGCTACACAAGAACCTCGGTAGACAAAGAAACAGATAGGCAAAATATGATCAACTACCTGAGTGCCACAGGTCTCTACCAGGCATCTGCACTTCTTCCCATGCATTTTAATACATTGAGTTTGAGTATCTCAAACAGCTTGAACTTCAAGTGTTCAAAGAACAAAAGGCAACAAAGAGAAAGATGAGGAAAAAGGCTGTAAAGTCAAGAGCCATCATACAAAAGAGTATGAAGAAGTCTGCTGACAGACAAAGGATGATGAGCTTCTTGAAGCTGTATGGATTCTCCATAAGGAGACTTGGCCCTATGTCTCTATCCACAATGGATGAGCATATTAGGGTAATCAAGTAGAAGATCAAAAGTGGAGAGCTCATTGACATACACTCCCCTCCAAGTCAAGCTCCTCCTGAAGTGGAGGTTAAGGTTGAACAACCTGAGACAACACAACCTGGACCTCCTACTGAGTCTCAGCAAGCTTCATCTTTTGATCCACAGCAGGGTCAAACTCCCTCTCCTTCTGAACCTGTGAGGGAGGAACACCCAACTGAGCAAGACAAGACTGATCAACAAGGTGTTGCAAGCCAGTCTTCTCAGTTAAAGTCTTCAAAGAGGAGGAAGATGATGGCTTCTAAACCAAAGTCAAAGAAAAAGAAGAAGTCTGAATCATCCACCTCCAAGCCTCACGATGAATCAGATCAACCTAAGGAAGTGCATGAAAAGGCATCCCCATCAACTCCAATTCAAGTGGCTCCTCTTGCATCTGAGATACCCATCTTATGCTGGACCTTCACAACTAATCCAGAGAGATGGCATGTGATTAGAGATCAAGGTGGTGAAGATGTCTACACATGGCAAGACTTATTCAACCTACCTCTGCATGATCTCTTTGAGATGAGAAGATACTATGAGAGTCCGAGTGATCCTGACCATCTAATGAAGAAGGGCATGGTCAATATCATAATAAGGACTGTCAATAGCTGAAGATCTTCAAATGTTTTGGTAGCATCAGCCTAGGGGGAGTTTGTAAGGTTTTTTATAAGTCTGTTGCAGCCAAAACATCCAAAGTCTCTCTGCATGCATGCACTGAAGTACAGAAGTATAAATTTTTTGAAAGTTTTACACCATGCACTAGAAAATATTCTAAGTGTAAAATCTTTCAAAGCCAAGACCAACATCTGCCGAAGCCAAAAGTGAAGTCTTCAGAAGCTTCAAAGATAAAGTTTTCCGAAGCAAAAGAGTGAAGACATATTTCTTCCGAAGACTTTTATGAACATGCTTTTATCTGATGTACTTTACCATAAAGTTGGACCATCTTATCGCTGCAACTCTATTCAGTCACCAACTTACATGAGTTGGTGAAAAGGTCCATGCTTTTGGTAACTGTAAGAAACAAGAACAACAACTACTAATTCATCGGCTGCTGCAGCTGCACGAGCCCTGGAATGCCAACAGGCGTCTATTATTGAATTCACCCGACCCGACAGTACCCGTTTGGGGAACGTCCATTCTTTTTGTAATATATTAGGATGTGAGCTATGGCATGTCATAGTCACTAGTTAAAAGGCAATCTGCCTTTTGACTCTACATTTGATTTTATAGTTGTCTAGTCTTATGTATCCAGCTGGCCTTCAAAATATGACCGGTTATAGGATGTAGTATAAAGTATCTCAAGTACTTGTAACTTTCAATCTATGCTTTGTAACATTTGTAAACGAACTTGAGAAGCAATATACAGCATTCTTGAAAACCATACACTTGTGTTGTTTGCTATCTTGTTTTGTCTCACATATTTACTTGTGTTTTTAGCATCTTTCATATAAGTTAACCAATTCCCTATCTGATCTGTTAAGTGTTCTTAACATCTTTCATATAAGTTAACCAATTCACTCTTAAGTATTTTTAACCGATTTGTAGGCCGCTACAAATCTACCTGCTTATTTAGGTTCCATCCTAAAAACCTATTATTCACTAGATAGTTAAAGATAATATTGTCACATTTCTTCTTTTGATTCCCATGTCGCCTTCCATCCTTTTTTGTGCATCCATTAGACTTTTACTTGTTTTATCGCATTACTTCTTGTTTGTTACGTTTTTCTAGCTAATATACCCACCGATTCTTCCAAATAATTTAACTTGTCATCTACAATTACATTATCAAGTGGCACATGCGCATCTTCTTCACCTATACATATGCGTAAGTGTTACACATGAAGAGTGGTGTGAAGTCCACTGAACTCATCTTGTAGTGCAACTAGTAGGCTACCAATCCCACACGGGCTGTGATCTTAGTTGGTCTAATATATATCGGGCTTAACTTTCCCATGTTATGAAATCTGATTATTCTTTTCCAATGTGATACTTTTAACATTAACTCATCATACACTTGAAGTCAATTGGTCTTTGTCGTTTAGCGGCATATGACTTTTGTCTGTCTTTGGCAACTTTCATATAAGAACTATCTTCGCAAACATTTCAGTTGTAGCCTCAATACCTTTTAGTTCCTCTACCCGGTGTCACCCTAAAACCTAGGGTCCTGCACCTTTTGTCATACAACATTTCATATTGAGGCATATCGATTCTTCCTTGATAGCAATTGTTGTACAAAAATTCCTCTAACGATAAAGGATCGTCCCAGTTCCACCAAAATCAATCATACGTGCCCGAAGCATACTTCAAATGTCTAAATGGTCATTTTGACTTGTCATTTGTCTAAGGGTAGTATGTTATATTGATTTGTAACCTTGTTACCAATGCATCATGAAAATTCTTCCATATGTTAAATGTAAATCACGTGTCTCTATCGAATATAATAAACACTGGTACACCATGTCATACCATAATCTCCTTGAAAAACAATTCTACTAACCTCTCTAGTAAATACATCTCTCTAATAGGTAGAAAATGGGTACTCCTGGTTAATCGGTCCACCATGACCCAGATAATGTTAAAACCCATAGAAGTACGAGGTAACTTGGTTATGAAATCCATTATGATATGTTCCCTTTTTCACTCGGGAAAATCTGAGGGTTGGATCTTGTCGTATGATCTTTGATGTTTAGCTTTCACTTGTAGGCGAGTCAGAAATTTATATACATATTTTGTTATGTCACGCTTTAATCCTAGCCATCGGTAGTTAGTTTTCAGATAATGATACATTTTTTTGTGGGGCCAAGGTGGATAGAATATCGAGTCTTGTGAGATTCATGGTAAATTTTCTCCCTAACTTTCCCATAACAAGGAATGAACAATCGTATGAATCTGGTATTGACATCGTGGTTGTTTTCTTCTAGACTCGCGACCTGTTCTAGAATCTTCTCTTAATGGAGCTGATTATCCTATATAGCTTAATTTAAACTTCCCTGATCTTTTCTATAACATCTGGAATTATAATTAAAAGACATGTTTTCACTTGGATCGATTCAAGTCTTTCTTTACGACTTAGAAAAACAGCTACAACATTGCTTTTCCTAGTTGATAATATATTCTCATACATAGTCTTTTTTTAGTTCCAACTATGTCTTTCTCTCATGTTGAGGTATTTTGGTTCAAAGAAACACTTCATGCTTTTATAGTTTGAGAAATCATACTTTTGAGTCCATATAGATATTGTCTTCACACTTTTAAAGCGAACACTCCGCGAGGTCCAAATCGTAAGTAAGGTTTTTGACTTCATGAATCTTGAAATGTTAGGAAGCATAAGCTATTATCTTACCACATTGCATTAGAAAACACCCTAACCCCTAATACTAAGCATCCAAGAAGATAACCAAATCTTCATTATATTTTAGCAAGGTTAACACTAGATCTTGCGTCAACCTTTTCTTTAATTCCTAAAATGCTTCTTTTTTATGGTCTCTCCACTCAAGCTTTACATATTTCCTCATGAGCTTGTTCTACTCTTTACAGTCTATACACATACACATACTCCCATCTTTCTTCCTTACATATAGCACATGAGCAACCCCAAGGTGAGATGATCCGCCTAATGAAGACTTTATCTAGAAGATCATGCAGTTAAGTCATCAATCTCTTCATTTCACTCTACTCCTCTACAGCCGGCCCCTTAATTAATGATTCGGTGGGATCCTCCAGAACACCACCTTGTCCATATTAGAAAAATTAAAAATAGGTGTCTTATGAGTTACATCAAGTCAAAAGAGGTGGAGGAAACGAATTGGGTACATGAACCAAGCGCTCCATAGCTTTTCATGTATCAAAAGATTCATTAACCAAAGGATAAATAAAGCACTTATATGACTTCTCAAAAATAGCCTTGTCACCCACCACCAACTCAAAGTCAATTGGCCTCAATTTTCTTTAGTTAGGTTCCACCAACAACTTGAGATAACTAAATTGCTCTACAACATACAAATGGATATAATAAAAAGTAAAAAAGGACGATAGAGAATACAAGAAAACTTGAACAAATAAAATCAACATACCTCCATCTTCATGATGATAGGACGGCCCGAAGTCCTTTTGACCATAATAGAGTCATTTCCCGAGCAACCAATGCATGCCTAGTAAAACTCTGGATATATGTAGGATGCCGCGCAAGCCAACAATAGGTAGTAGTCGAAAGCACATCGAGCTGGGGAATTTCATCAACAACATTTTCACCTTCCATCTAAAAACCTTATCCTCTAGAATAATACCCGTATCAATGAAGTAATATTCTTTATTTCGGTTCTTATTCTTAAAAATCAAAGGCAGATTACAAGAAAAATCTTGCTTATCAAAGGAGTACCAATTTCCCTTTTTACAAGTTTGGTAAAGAGCCCTAAGAGAACCAAGTGAAAGCTACCTCTGTAGACTCCTCATAACAAACTCTAAATGAGTAATCTTCACCAATATCTGAGAAATATGAAGTTGGTAAGAGTCTAAAGCTCAAAGACATAATCAAGTAATAGGAAGACGGAAATGACAAAATCAAAATTAATTTGCATAAAGGGTAATTTTCTCTTTAGGAAGGGGAAATCCCTTTGAGTAGAAAAAGGTAACATAGAATGCCATTGAGGAAGAATGTGAAAGTTAGAGATAAGTTCATCAAAATTAGGATCTTTCCACTTCGCATCAATCTCTGAAACCAATGGTTTCTTATGATATTTATTACAAGCATTCACCATGAGTAAAGAAAAAACCATAGTAACAGGATCAAATGAAAAAAGGAAAAGATGCAGAAGTATGATAGAGGAATCAAAATGAGGAAAGGCTACATTTATGCCCTTATAAGCATTAATATCACAAAACAAAACGATAATGATGAAAAAGTGAAAACCATCACAAAGAATAATGGTAACATTTGCATCTTCACACCAACTTATGAGAAACAAGTCTCATCAAATGCAAAATGCGCATGAATGGTGTCATTACCCATAGATGATCCGTTAGAAAAGCCATGATTAATCAACTCAAGATTAAAGAAACTTAAAGATGTATAACCCGTATTAACAAGTCTTCTAAAAATATGTATCATATGCTCGACCCATTTTCTAAGAGAATGACCACAAAAGTTAGTTATGACACATTGCAAC
Source organism: Flaveria ramosissima (assembly GCA_025215565.1). Lineage (NCBI taxonomy): Eukaryota > Viridiplantae > Streptophyta > Magnoliopsida > Asterales > Asteraceae > Flaveria > Flaveria ramosissima. Next base: position 31,164,983 of record CM046032.1, read on the forward strand.
ATATAAGCTAAGGTCAAAATTTTCATAAACAAGGTAAAAGGGTGATATAAATCTGATTAGGAACCATCCACCTTACAAAATCTCCTGTGAAACCTACTAATTAATTCTATATAATGAAGAATGAGGTGAAGAAGGACATGATCCCTCTTTAAAAAAATTATCTTTTATTTTATCTTCTTCATACACTAAATTAAATATTAATTTTACGCTAAAAGGTTATTCGAGGAACAACTGCTTCCATTTCTTGTGATGCCCAGGCCTGTCCTGAGGAGGGGCAGGGTGGGCGAGGCCCAAGCCCGATTCCCCAAGAGCCTAAAATTTTTAGGTTGTTTTATATTTTTCTTATAAATATATATTTGAAAAAACTATATATTTTGCTAAACATTCAAATCTATTAGACTATTAACAAACTTATTAATATTTTAATCTCCAGGCTATTAAACATTACAGTCCAAAAAACATTAATTTATTAACCCATTACATATTAGTAAAAATTTAAACTCGTTTTTTTTTTTTGTTGACCCAATAATGTTTTAAGCCTATTTTACAGACTTTTTATATATAAGTTATTGTTTTTATATAACAGGGGAACGTTTTTTTTTTATTCGCTTTGAATCCAATTTTTTTTTAAAAATTCCTAGAAAGGGCCCTAGCAATGCCTTAACTTTGTTTTAAGTGTGGTAGTTATTTCTAGACAACAATTGGATCAAAGGGAAAGGTCGATTGAAAGCCACGACAGATTGAAAATCATAATATACATTATCTTCGCATATATATGTTTCAATGGTGAGATTGATTTTATTTTAACGAACTCTTTACTCAATTTTGCTATATAAATTATCACTCGTATGGGTCCGATTAAAATAACACTCATTCTTCAAAACGTGGTCGTACATTTGTCGTTCAATAAAAAATATCGCTCCACTTAACGTATATTCAAATAGTTAAATTGTAAAATCCTCAAAGTTGAATATTTAATATGTTAATGTTATTATTATCTTTAAGTTATAACTAGGATTAGGCCCGCGCGTTGCGGCGACGACATTGTGCAAAAAAAAAAGGTTTGACGTCAAAACGTTAATAAAAATAAGAATGTCGATTCTTCATGTGTTATCACTAGCTTTATACATCTTGTCGTAAACATGACTTCGTTCCCGCGTGTTGTCGTGTAAATATGACTTGGTATAAATTAAAGAAAAAAGAATATGTATTGTCGTGAATTTACGTTAATTAAATTCAAAACTTCATATAAAAAATGAAAGCATTTGGTAAATCAACATTTAAACATCGAAAAAAATTTAAATCTTAAATATCCAACACCAAAACAAATTTTTAATTTTGAAAAAATTTAATATTTAAAATCGAAACTATTAAAAAACTACACTAAAATTGCAAATTTATTAAAGAAATCAGTAACAAAGAAAATAAAATAATTCATAGAAACAAATTAAAAAAAGAAAAAGGGCAACACAGTCAATAAAAAGAAAAAAAAAGAACCTCACGGGATTTGACCCCGGGTTGAAGAAAAAGTCTTAACCACAAAACAGTCAATTGATATGCCAGATATTTGTTCACTTAATATATATCTAAAACCAAGGTCGTGTGACATAATTGTTGGAACTTTGTTAAATCCATATGTGGGTTTGTCCCACATTGGAACCAAGGAAGAATACTTCCTTCCTTATAAATGAAAATCCACTTAGCCATTCAAGTTGATCACCAATTGGGCTAATATGGATGGGCTATGTGTGTATTAAAATATATATTAATGGTCAAAGATTAAGGCTCTTGGGGTCTCTAAGACCAATAAATTCGTTTTTATATTTTAATACAAATTCTGATTTTTTTAATAATATTTAATAATGACAGTTAATATCTGGTTTGACAGTTAATTTGGTTTAACTGTTTTTGTCAACATATATATACAGATATTCTGGGAGAATATCACATAATCAGAAATCTTACACACAAAAATTCGTTCTTGGATGCATTCAACAAAGGAAGTATAGCGATTTTCGTCAGAATCAAGCACTCGTCTTGATTGATTGTTGTATCCTCAAAACAGATCCGATCACCGGAAATTTCTGTTTTAGGACACTGCATTGCAGGCCTCAATCTGTGTTTTCCTGTAAACAAATTCGTGTATTCTACAATTCAAGTACGTTTACTATACCATTCTTGTTTGATTCAAAGTTAATAGCATAATTTGTCTATATTTATTTCAATACTTGAGTGTAAATCTGTTCATTGATAATTCTGTCATAACAATTTCATGGGCCACGGACCTTGCTTTTTAAGTGTACAATAACGTAGATAATCATTGATTTCGACTTAATTAATTCCAAAGCCAAGATCCGGACTTTCGGCAAGATCGACTACCTTTAGAAGATCATGATCATAACTCATAAAATTCTTTTAAATATTCTGGCCACTACATAGGTATTGTAATTCAGACTAGATATTAAATACATGTTAATTAAAAGAAGATTTACAACTTAAGCATCATCCAAGTAGCGTCACACAATTCATAGGTCCAAACAAACATTTAAAGAGGTTAAGCTCATTTGAAGATATGCTCCTATGCAAAATTGGATCACCAAGTGTTGTTACGATCGCCATGGATCCAACAATTTTATCTCATTCAAGAGGCATAACTTGCGGCTCAAGTTTCAGTATAGTCGCATTATCAAGTGATCTTATGATCCTATCACCGAATATACAATCTTATAAGAACATTTGTCAAACGATATTATCATGATCATGTTAACTGCAAAACGATTAATAAGATGATACAATCATATAATCATGCAATCCTACATTAAGTTCAAATTGTGTAACCTTGGAAAAGACTCCTAAAGTTCATTTTGTAAACTTGTTTAAAGAATAAGGGGCATTTAGTTATTATATATACGTTACTAAGTTAGATACATGTATGTGACACGGGTCGAAATAAAAATATTATATAATAGATTATATATATGTATAATTTAATATATGTTACATAACATATCAATGAAATTATTATATGTAATAAATATATAATATGTAATAAACATGTATCTAACTTAGTATCGTATGTAATCAACATGAAATTATATGTAATAAACATATAATAATATAGAGAAAAGATAATTATTATTTATAAATATCCATAAATCTCTTTATATACATTTAAAGTATTTTAAATTTAACAATGATTAGCTAGAAAATAAATTGTATTTAAAAAAAATTAAGTCTCATATTTATTTTAGAAAAAAATCTACTTAATTTATTAAGTCTCATTAATTAAGGAAACTCTTTTTAAAACAAAATTTGTAAGTTTTATTGTAGTGATGACATCTGACAATCTTAGATGCAATTTAGGTGGAGATGACATGAACAGGCTAGAAAATAAACATGTTCCTTATAGTTATTTTGTTTTATAAGAGAAGATATAAAAGAAGAGACTCCTAAAGTTTATTTTTTTTAACTTGTTCAAATAATAAGAGACATTTAGTTATTATATATACGTTGTTTAAGTTTCTTTCCACATATTATCTATCTATATATCTATAGTAATATACAATTAGCTTTTTGTTCAGTTTGTATAATATGGGTTTTCCAAACTTTTAATTAAAGGAAACATATTAAAAATTATAGTTACACATAATTATTTTCTAGTACAAATTAGGTTTAACGGAAAAACCTTTGAGCATTCACAATATGTTCCCCATAAGTTTTAATAAAAATATGAAAAATTTTGTCTTTTTAGCATTCACTTCTCATTCTTCATCTTCTATCTTTACCACTACATTAAAAAATATCTTATATTTAATTACGTAATATTTTTTACATTTATCATTAAATTTTTTATTTTTTTTATTCACAATCACTTTTAAAAGTTACTAAAAGATTAATAAAGATACTCTATCTTCATCTCTATACTCTAAACTTTTATGAGAAACTATAATACTCTCTACATATGAGGTTACTATTTCTTACTCAATTTGTTTTTACATATTATTTTGAGTGACGATGAGTAGAAGAAACATATCTAATTAAAAGGTAAATGTGAAACCTTGTTCTAAATAATATGTATTTTAATCGGGTCCGTCTATTTGTTTTTTTGTCGAGACCGTACCCCTAACTCATCGGGAGGAAACCTACAACTAAAAAACTATCTCTCTACACTGAGCATTTTTTGCTCAGAGTAAGACTTTAATCCAGGATCTTTTAAAATTTATAAATGTACATGTTTTGAATAATTCACCCTAACCATTTGGTCTAACTACCATTGGTAACTAATATCTATAAATTATAGTTTATCATACAATATACATCTCTTCTTTATACTAATAAATAAAAATAAATTCTGACACTTGTCATCATTTTAAGTCATTTAATAATTGGTTTTCCCGCTTCTTTTTCCTCTTAATTATGAATGCTATAATAGCTATTCATTAGTTAATAACTATTCATGATTAAAATTTTAAATATGTTAACTTTAAATTTTCAAATGTGTAATATGAGTTTATTCAATCTGTATAATACACAATATTTAATACATAACTTTTTATATTTTAAACCATGTAACAGTAAATTTAGTTAGCCCGTGTATTACACAGGATTGTAACCTTGTATACACTATATTAAAAATGAAAGCTTGATGAATACTGTATTATTTCTTTTAATTTTTCCGTAACTAATTTTTAGTAAATTATACAATTTATGTTTAGCTTTTAATATATATAAATTTTTTACTTATAACCTTTAAATATATTGAATTATTAAATTTTAAATATATTATTCTTAGGTGATTATTTTTTATTTACATCTTGATATAACTTTGATCAAAACCAAATCAAGTCCTATAAAATATACTTTTTTTTTTTTTTTTTTTTATGAAATTTCAGTTATTTCCATTAATAATGTTTTGTCAAGTTACATCAAAATAGAAGGTAGACGGGCAACAAGCTGCGCCGCCACCCCTTTCTGAATAGCAAATCCTAACCTTCCAAAAACAAATTCTTGCCTCCCCGGGGTTGAGCAATGGTTGTCTATGACCCGTTGGATCCTGGTCAAAAAGTTGATAGCTTCTGGCGCTAGGGAGCCAAATGTATCAAAGGCAAAGGGAACAAAAGCGTGCTGGTTCTCTGCGCAAGCTTTAGCATGTTTATCCACTTTCTTTGATTCTGCCTCTCTTGCCGCTTGACCAACTACAAAACCGTTTTCCCGTAAACCAACCAAAGGGGAAACCCCTGTGAGGTCCACACAAGCATGTTTGCCCCCAGCCCAGCCAAAGACGAGCAGATCCGCTGGTCGCAAAGTAGACCTCCCCTCCATAGGGTCCGTGAGGAAATTCACAGGGGCTTCTTTCTTAGCAGAAATCCCAGCTCTTCTTAGGATGTCCCCCAAAACATCTCGTACCCAGTCATGCCGATATTTGAACCCAGGTAGCTCTTTACAGTGAAGGGCGTGCTCCCCATATTTATCCATACAAGCTTTACGACATATCGGACATGTTTCATCTTCCGGGTACATAGGGATCATCAACCGGTATTTGAGAATTGCTCTATATTCTACTGGAGACATGCACTGTCCCAACCCTTCAATCGGGATAACGGTCAAAAAGTCCTGAGCATGGGGGCCCTTCAGGCACTCAAACACCGCCTTTTGGCGGGATGACAAAGAAAAAACTTCTCCCAGGCTTTGAGCGATTTTGCTAAACAGAGCATTCGCCAAAGTTGTTTGTGGCTTCGAGGGGGCGGTGTCCTTATTAGAGAAACCGCCAATATCCAAGTCTGGGAGAAGGACATATAAGCGTTCAAGCGCCTGCTGATAGTCCGGGTCAAGCCCGAAGACCCCACTGTTTCGAAGGATATGATCTTGTAGTTCCCAAGACTGAGCTCTAGAGGCCACAAAAGCATAAGCCCCAACATCTCGAGCTGAAAGGAGTCCCAAACCACCGAGACGCATTGGCAAAGATGCCAAACGCCATTGGAGATCACCAAAAAAAGGGCCACCACCCACGACAATGTCTTCTATAGCCTCCCTGAGGCCATCATCGAACCGAGATACTGCATCCTCCATCAAATGGGGTTGACAAGTGCGCAACCCAAAAAGTAACTTAGCAACTCCCATGCACGACCTTAGCAAAAGTAGTTCACATTGGGGATTCCTAAGGCAGGGCAAGAGTTTCATGAGGTCAACCGCTCCCGAGGCCCGCCGCCCAGCCAACTCCTCAATAAAGCTAGGATCACGGCTAACAGCTCCACCAAGGAGCTTAACCCCCCTCTCTGGTCTACCAATCCCTCTCGGGAAAAGTCCGTCCTGAACTTTACGCCCATCGCATGTCGGCCAAAAAACCTCTGTTTTCTTAATGTTGAGATAAAGCCCCAGAGATGGCCCTTCCACGTTGATGATGTCTAAGGCCTTAGCAACCTCAGACGCGTTGCCGATAATCGTTCCATCATCCAAATACCAAGCATGAAACAAAAGGTTACAACGGTCCTGGACCCGAAGAATAAGGGGGTGTAAGGCAAGGGCAAAGAGAAGGGGCCCTAAGGGATCTCCTTGTTGTACTCCGGTAGTAGCCCCAATACAATCATTACCAACATACAACTTAGCAGGCTGAGCATAAAGAAATTGGACCCACCGATAGATTGACGGGCAATGCTGATGAACCTCTTGAAGGAAGGTTGTGCGGTCGACCGTGTTAAAAGCATTAGAGAAATCCACAGTAAGCAAGGCCAAGGAGCCGTCTTCATGACAAGAGTTGAGAAACCTGTTTGCACTGTGAAGCACCGCCTCAGCACCATTAGGCATCCCTACCCCAAATTGAAAGTCCCCCAAGTGCTGGGCCATGTCTTTCCCGACCTTCTTCATCACCACCTTAGAAACCAACCTTCGCCAAATACACCCCACAGCAATAGGCCGAATTCCTTTATCAGGCTTCAATAAGGGGGTGAGGGGGGCCGACGCAACAAACTCAGCAAGCACTTTAGGGCAAGATCCCTCAAGCAATAAGTTAACAACTTCAGTAATGCTCGTAAGCAAACCTGAGGGGGTCACAGAGCCCTCGCAACCAATAGCATCTAACAAGTGTTGGGCCCGCATCCCGTCCCTACCACATGACGTCCCTTTGGGGAAGGATCGGATACATTTGAACACACACTCCTCATCAACAACAAGAGTGGGTTGGGCTAAAGGGTTGGAAGGCAATGACGGGGGTGGCACCACTGGGTGTTTATCAATAAGAGCTTTCAAGGTCGACTCACCAAAAGGGGCAACTCCACTAGAGCATAGGACCTTAATCGCAGCCGTGAAATGCCCATCTCTGACTTTCCGAAGACATTGCTTAACATTAGGGTCCCTTTCCTTGTCTTCCTCTCTCATGCATTCCCCCCTAATAGCACCAGCCTCTCCCACGCTATCCAACAGGGACGAGACCAAAGCATCAAACCCGGACCCATTTTTCCAAACTGTTAGCGCGTGCAAGATGTTACTACACTGCAAAGATTTCCTGTTCCCTGATCTTCGCTCTCGTCTGGTGGATGGTCTGACCACCCGCAAGGTGCAACGTGGTAGCAAAAGCAATTGAACCCAATTTTCAACGGAACCTGGCGACCCCACCACTTTACGCAAAGCACCTGTTAAAACCTGAGCACTCACCCAATTTTATATTTTTTTTATAAATACAACTTGGTTTTTTAGACCTTTTGATATGAGTTTTATTTCACATTCCAGTCCTCAACACTCACCATGTTTAAAAAAAACACGCACCGTTAAAAACATAACGTTTTGTTACCAATAAAGATATTGTCTAACTTTTACCAATAGTTTATACATATATTGAATTTTTCCCACACTACCTGAAGGAAGTTTGTCTAATTTCTTATGAATACTTCTTAACACCTACCCTTAAAATATAATAAATTTCAATTAATTACCTTTTTTTAAAATATTCATTTAATAAAACTGAAATATATTTTCTTACACACTTTCATTTGCAAAAGAAAGAATCAAATGCAGTAAAGTCAAGGATCTTGTGTGATGAACAAGAGCCACTAGTTTTAAAGGTGGGTAATGATAGTGACTTACAATCCATTGTTAACCATCAGTTTCATAATCCTCCTGGACCACTATTCTTTCTTGACCACATATACTATTTTCTAGATTAACCCCTATACTATCCCCACTTTCCTCTCCACACCCCTTGCAATAAAAAAAGTCATTATCAAGCCAACAGCTTATAAATCAGTTTGTCATTATCCATAGTTTTATGTTTATACCAAGTTCCTTTTTTATAACAAGTTATTTAAAATATATTTTAACAATCAATATAGATAACTGTTAATAAAAATAAAACAAAAGAAACTGAACGTGACTCGGCCCTGCCTGCCCTAGTACGACCACACCCCTCCTCATGAGCGTGGCGCTCCAACGCCCGCTCATCTGTTGGATCAACCACATCGCCCTGACGGCCCGCCTGTCCTCCACTTTCGAGACACTCTTAGTGTACTAGATTTGTGTGAAAGATTTGGTGATGAACTGCTTTGCATGCGGATAACTTAAGTAATGAATTAAAATATGTGTATATCACTACACAGACAAGTCAATTGAGTTGAGTTGGATAGGATTCATAAATATTATTGTTTGCTTTTTTTATTTACCTGCGAATCTATTTATGTGAATGACTAGATTCTAAGTTGAGTAAGTTCTATATCACGTAACCACTTAGACATTATAAAATGACTTGTTATAAGCAATTATAATGTCCCTTTATGCTTTTAGTGCCTCAAGATTGAAACGTTTCATTTCCAACGTGTGAATTTCAGAGAGCGTTTCAAGTTGTACAGTAGTCACTCGCTAGTATATGTTAGTTCGTAATACAAAGCGCCAGCCATATAATTTAATCTTAGATTCTAGTTCTTTAATTAATCTTTGTTCCATTTCCAATTAATCTCTCATGTTATACCATAACTTCATAAATTTATTCCTGATTGAATACATTATTTTTGGGTTAGCCTGCTTATTGTATTTACTAGTGAATGCAACTATACAAACAAATAACCCATAAATAGTGCATTAACAATAACAAGCTAATAATTTTAATCCACAAATAATGCATTAACAAGCCATAAAGCACCCAGTGCACAAATAGTGAATACTATACAGCATATATAAAACGCACAAATAGTGCCTTAACAAGCTAATACATATACCCACCATACCTTAAATAAACTCATGACCTCATTGAATATTTGATGGTTCCATTTGAACCAATATTATCCATGCATCACTATAAGAGTTCATACTCATAAACACAAAAATAGGATACATTGCTTTTTGTTTTCCATTTAACTTTAATCTAACCGGATTTGTTTTGAAATAGTTTCAACATTCTTGTAGCAGCCATCAACCATGAGATATTCTATAGCATATGGAAGTATAAACTAAAATCATATCACAATATGTTATAAGCTTATTGGATTTTAATAATCTCAACTTTCATTTATTTTTCGGGATTAATCCTAACTCAGTAAATGTTTACAGACACTCCCAACTTTAAGTTTATTTTCCTCTAACGATCCCTTACTAACTGAAAGTTAACCCAGTTAGTTCTTTAAAACCGTGGACTACTTACGTGATCAAAACACTAAGCAAAAAATTAAAATCTATAATCGGATCCATCAATCTGGAACTTTTGCACCTTGAAATCTGTTAATCTTCACCTACTGATCTGAACTACTTGACTTGTTAGAGGCAGTTTTCAGAGACGATGGATGCTAGACACCGTAAAACGGACCTGATGAAGCCTGGGGGACGGCGAAGTTGAAAAATGGCTTAAAGTTAGCCCGTTTTTGTCAAAAAAAACTATTGGGGATTAACTCTAAGTTAGTAAGGGATAATTGCAGAAAAATAAGCTTAAGGTTGGGAGTGCTATAAACATTTCTGAGTTGTGATTAATTCCGGTCAACAAATAAAACTTGAGTTTTTAAAATCCAATAACCCTATACTATATTCATTATTTAATGTAATTATACACCAGTGAATGCATATATTGACTAGTGAATAATTGAAGCTTTTAATGATCTAGAGATAGTATATATTAATCGATGAATATCAAATCTGCGAAGTGTTTTATAAGTCACTACTAAATACATTAAATTATCTTTATAACCCACTAAAAGTATATTTATGCGTGAATACATGTGCTCACCGGTAATGACTCGTGTATACATTACTAAATTCTACCCACCATTAAATATGTAGAAGTTAAGTGTTGGAAGTTTTAATATAGTCGTCTGAAACATGTAAAATTACTTTTAATTACTTTCAGATTAATGTAATCATAGTGGTACTTTAAAATATTAATCAGATAAGTGCAAAAGTAACAAAAAACGAGTAAATAAGTTTCATACTAGAAGGGGTTCTACACTGAATTGCACCCATTGTAACCTAACGGGTCACACAATTGAAAGATGTTATGAGCTCATTGGATACCCTAAAAACTATAAAAAGAAATCAAATACCTCTAGGGTTGCTGGTCTAAGCAATAATGTTGTGATTAACAATAAGGCCATCCCTAATGATTTTCCCTTCACTTCTGATTAGATCTCTAAACTTATGTCTCTAGTTAGTGAGGGATCTTCATTCTCTATCAGAATAATGCTAACATCAATCTAAATGAAAGTTGCAAAGATTACTACTTAAACATCTTGTGTTCCACCGGCTAAAGTGAGTTCAATCTCACTCAAGGCTGGATTATAGACTCAGGTGCTAATCAACACATGACTATATTTAAATCAAACATGTTCAACCTTGTTAATGTGTCTGATGAAGGAATGTTTGTTGGGCATCCTAGTGGAACTAAAACAAAATAACAAAGATTGGTAATCTGAAACTTACAAGTGACATAACCTTAATTTATGTCTTGGTTGTGCCTGAGTATATACAAACTGTCAAAAGTTAACAAACTTAATGTTGGTTTGATGAACACTCCTCTATTGTTCAGGATTCACATCAAAATAAATGTCTAATGAGTGGTAAATAAATAGATGGGTTATACTTTTATAAGGATATATCTATAGGTAATCTTCTTGGTATTTGTAACATTTTTGTATGTTCAGATTCCCTTCATATAAGGTTTTAAATGTTTAATGATTAAACCTGTTAATAGTAATCTTCCCTATGAAATATGCCATAGATCTAAACAATCCATTTCTTTCTTTTTAATCAGTTCTCATGTGTTAAAAGACCTTGGTTAATTGATTGATATAGATATATGTGGTTCTTTTAGAGTCACAACCAGAGATGGGTTCAAGTATTTTCTAACCATTGTTTATAATTATTCTAGGGTAGTCTAGGTATATCTGTTAAAATCAAAGGAAGAAGTGTTGGTTCATATTGAAAGTTTTGTTAACCTGATTAAAAATCAGTTTTCAAAAATATAAAATGCTTCAAGTCTAATAATAGAACTAAATTTTCCAATCACTCAATCAAAAAAAATTTAAAAATGGACTTATGCATTAAACATCATGTGTCTACACTCCCTAACAAAATGGATCAGTGAAAAAAACATAGATACTCGTTGAATGTGGCTAAATCACTTATGTTCTAATGGTGAATTCTTTTATGTATGTGGTCTGAATATGTATTAACTATCACCTATTTGATTATTAGGACACCTTCTTTTGTGCTCTCTAGTCTATCTCCTTATGAGTTTATCTACAAATGCAAGCCTTCTCTTTCTCATCTTAGAATGTTTGGTTATTTATGTTTTGCTATTGCTTTAAATCTTGAAAATAAGTTTGATTCTTGGGCTATGAAATGTGTCTTTATTGGATATCAAAACATTTAAAAAGGTTACAAACTTTGGAACTTAGATAAAAAAAAATTTATTTTCAAGGGATGTAAAATTTTATAAAAATATATTTTATTTGAAAGCTTATTCTGATAATTCAAATCAAAGTAGTAGTAGTAGTAGTAATGTAGATAGTGACTCTTTCTTTGATGCCTTTTATGCCTAATGATGATGAGAAGGCTAATAAAGGTAATAGTCATGAGGACAATAGGAGTGTCTCAAATTCCTGAATCCTCATCTGATTCTACTGTTGGTGATGATAATTCCTCAGATCATTAGCATAGCAGTCAACATGCTACTGATTCTTAGCATATTCATCAGTCTGGTAGTTCCTCTAACATTGAATCTGAGTCTCATTTATTTACTCAGTCGTTCGTAAAGTCTAATGAGTTCCCGTATGAGATTGAGACAATACTTGTCCAGAAATTGTTAAAGTTGAGTCTAAGGGTAATAAAGAATATCCTAGGAGGTCTGGTAGGGTTAGTTATATTCCAAAATATTTTAGTGACTTTATTATCATAGGAAAGGTAAAATATGGCATTGAAAAAGTGGTAAACTATTTAAAATTTTCTCCTCGTGAATACTGTTTTATGTCCTTGTTACATAAGAGCATAGAACCTACTAATTATAAGGAGGCATGCTTAGATAGAAACTTGGTAAATGCTATGAATGAAGAAATGGAAACACTAAATAGAAATGGAACTTGGGTCTTAGTTGATTTACCTAAGGGAAGGAAAGCAATTAGATGTAAATGGTTTTATAAGATAAAATATAAATCATCATGAGAGATAGAAAGATGTAAGGCTAGATTAGTTGCAAAAAGGTATAGCCAAAAAGAGGGTTTAGATTTTGATGAGACCTCTCCTATAATGAAATTGGTCACTATGTGATGTTTTATTAGTGTTTCTATTCAAAATGGGTGGAATTTATATCAATTAGATGTCAATAATGTTTTCTTATATTGTACTTTGACTGAGGATGTGTATATGCAATTATCAGAAGGTTATTACTCTGATTCCAATAGTACTAAGGTTTGTAAACTTGTTAATTCTCTCTATGGACTTAAACAACCTCCTTGAAAGTAGAATGAGAAGTTAACATCTACCTTGATAAAGTTAGGATTTATGCAGAGTGTGAATAACTATTCTCTGTTTGTTACAAGTGCTTGTAATATTTTTGTTGCTATTCTGGTATATGTTGATGACATTATAATTACTAGTAATGATAAAATCAAAATAAGGAAAATCAAAGTCTTAAAATCAAAGTTTTTTAATAACGAATCTTGGGAAATTAAATACTTCATTTGGATAAAAGTGATTGAGTCCAACAAGGGAGTTTGCTTGAGTCAAAGGAAATATTATGTGTAGTTATTGTTTGAGTTTGGTTTGTTAGGAAGTAAGCCCTAAAATGTTCCAATTAAGCAAAATTTGATTGTTTGATTTGAGTAATTCTAATAAAAATGATTTTAAACTAAAGAATATGACTCAATATCATATATTAATTAGAAAGCTGATTTATCTAACATTAACTAGACCTGACATAAATTTTGTTGTTCACTACTTAAGTCAGTTTATGCTTAATTCTTTGAAATCTCATTTGAATATTGCATTAAGACTGCTAAGATATTTGAAAATTCCCTTGGTCAAGGCATTTGTTTTAAAAATCTAATCAGTTTGTATTAAAATGTTTTATTGATGCTGATTGGGAAAAGTGTTTGTCTATAAAGAGGTGTATCACCAGAATACTATTTTTTAGGAGTTTCTTTAGTGTCTTGGAAAAGCTAGAAACTACCAACTATGTCTCGATCTTTAGTTGAAGCAGACTATCATGCTATGTGTATTGCTGTCTGTGAAGTTATTTGGATCTTAAAATTTTTAATAGACTTGCAAGCGTCACAAAAGGGCCCTTTTATCACCTTTCCGAAGACACCAAGAGAGAGCTACATCCAAGGAAGCCCATTCTAAGAGACAAGCTCCACTCAAGCCTTTGTGTCTGTTGATGAAAGAAGTACTTTCTCTTCACTCTTGAAGACTTGGACTGTATCCATTCAAATAATCTGGAGTACATAGAGATAGTCCAGCAGATGGCTCTTCTCACTCACAGGGCCAAGAAGTTCTATAAGAGGACAGGCAGGAAGTTTCCCAGGAATGCAACTAGTGGAAAAATTAGGCTGGATAAAAGCAAGGTGAAGTGTTACAACTGTAACCAAATGGGACACTTTGCTAGAGAGTGCAAGACACAAAGGAGAAATGGTAGTCAAGCACAAACCAGACCAAACTACACTAATGGAGCTTCACAGATTGAGAAGCCCAAGCAGCAAGCTATAGTTGCTATTGAAGAAGGAGGCTTTGATTGGAGCTTTCAGGTTGAAGATGCTTATCCAAATCAAGCACTGATGGCTGATCATAAAGAAGCCAATGTATTAGAACATCTTTGTACTTCTGAATGTATTGCTAAAGTAAATAGATACAGGTCCTATAACGTGAAAATGAGATCTGATCTTGAGTCCTTAAATATCTTAAAAGCTGACTTTAAAAGAGCTGAAAATGATTATAAACTTAAGATAGAAGATCTAGAGAAAACCATTTTAACTCTTAAGCATGAAAACACAAACTACAGAACTTAAATCAAAGATCTCATTACCAAGTTAACTGAATGTCAGGCTGAGGTTGTGATCAGCAGAGCCAGGGCAGAAAAATGTGTTCTTGAATAATAGACCTTCAAGAACATTATATCCTCATCCTTGCATGAAAAGATTTGTTATCAGAATAAGTAGGGATTGGGATCTACTGAGATAGCTCCTCCACACACTCTACTATCTATAAGATCTCCAACGTGTGAAACTTGTTAAGATAAGCTTCCTTTAATAGATCCTATACAAGAAGAGGATGAAGATAAAGAGGAGATAGTGTAGGATGGATCAGAGGTGAGTGAAGAAGATTGATCATCCTAAGAAGGGTCACTATTCTCCTGAGGAGAGGAAAGAACTAGGGATGACTAAGTCCAAAAGTAAGATCTACTAAGTGTATCCCAATTTTATGATTAGAGACACAACATCTCTTCAATGAGCATGAGTGCATTGTTCTTAAGCCTGGGGTGGTCACTCCTGAAGAGCATATCTTGCTCAGAGCCCCCAGGAAAGGGAACATGTACAAGATGTATTTGCAACAAACATCCCATTCAAGAGAAGTTTCTTGCTTTCTATCTAAAGCAAATAGTGATGAGTCTTTCCTCTGGTATAAAATAATATGCCATGTAAACTTTAAAAAACATGAATAAATTAATTAAAAATGATTTGGTAACTGGAATGCCAAAGAAAAAGTTTACAAGTGATGCCTATTGTGTGGCATGTCTGAAAAGGGAAGCAACACAAAGTGTCTCACAAGCCATAAAAATGAACTCCACCACTACACCCCAACACTTTATTACATATGGATCTCTTTGGCCCCATCAGTGTAATGAGTCTTGGAAGGACCTCTTATTGTTTTATGATCACAAATAATTTTTACAAGATTTACTTTGATCTTCTTCCATAAAACTAAGGATGAGACTCCTAAGATTTTAAGGAACTTCATTTTGAAAATTGAGAATCAATATGATCACAAGGTCAAAACCATAAGATGTGATCAAGGAACTGGATTTAAGAACCAAATCCTTGATGTATTTTGTGATGAAAAGGGTATTACAAGACAATATAATGCTCACAGGACTCCTCAGCAAAATGGTGTTGTTGAGAAGATAAACAAGACACTTATTGAAGCTGCAAGAACTGTGTTATCTGACTCTAAACAGCCCATCACCTTTTGGGCAGAGGCAGTTAACGCTTCCTGCTTTGCGTAAAACAGAGTTTTAGTAGACAATACTCATGGTAAGACTCAGTCAAAGTATGTACAAGACATACTTACCAAAATCAACTTGATTGAATGTAAGGTTACAAAGACACCCATATCCTAAAACCACTCCCTTGAACCTGATCTTAAGGGGGAGTGTGTGGATGAACATCTCTACAGGGCTATGATTGGGTTTCTTATGTACCTCACAACCAGCAGGCCTGATATCATGTTTGCCACTTGTATTTGTGCAATATATCAAGCCAACCCCAGATGTCACACCTAGTTGCTGTCAAGAGGATTCTTAGATATCTCAAAGGTGCTCCAAAACTAGGCCTTTGATATCCAAAGAATTCTGACTTCAATCTATATGCTTATACAGATAATGACTATGATGGCTACGATAGGACTGCAAAGTCTACATATAGAGGATGTCAATTTCTTGGTGGTAGGATAGTCTCTTGGAAATACAAGAAACAATCTTGTGTGTCTACATCAACTGCTAAAGCTGAATACATTGCTGCTGCTAGTTGTTGTGCTCAAGTGCTTTGGATTTAGAATCAGATGTTGTACTATGAAGCTCAGTATCTTTAAAACAGTAAGAAAGCCAACTGTGGGCTTCTCAGGGGTAGAAACAGCCCTATTCCAAAAAATGTTAGAGCTTATTGCTCAAGGTGAAAACTTGGCAACACAAGCCAATGTTGAACCCGTACCTTTAACATTTGCACCACCCACATAGCCACAAATCACCCTCACCTACTCAAGAAGATCCAAACACACCCCTACACAAACTACGCAGGTTATGCAGGCCCCCATATACTCACCCACATAGGAAGAAATGGACATTAGAGCTCCTATTTCTCCTGAGGAGCAAAACACTCCTATCACTTCTCTAATTAGTGTTGAGGTTCCTCATGCTCAGCCTAATGAGCTCAAACACCAGCCTTAAGCCTTCACTCAGAGTCTCAAAACTCTAATGAACAACCTTCAAGAGAAAGCTATTATCCCCAGTACCTTGACCTTAACCAACCAATTCCTAACCTTGAATTCTATAATGATGAAGGCATGGTATTCGGTGAGTACCATGAGTGTTGCTTTTCCACACCTGCTTAAGGAGAGATGAGTGCTCCTGACTCACCCATATCTAGCCCAAAATCATCCACCCACAACTGAGGTGGATCTCACTAAACCTTTTCAGGTGGTCCATATGGAAGAGGCTCTCAATTCTGCAAATGATTACATCTTTAAGACCTCAACCATAGCAACCCAACCCAATGACACTTCAACCGAATATGTCATGGTGCAAAGGAAATCCAGCAGCCAAGAACTTAGTGTAGTGATAAGGAAGAAGACCTTGGTCTTATTCTCTCGTCCCCTCATGATTCTTCTGATAAATATGAGGGGAGTCTGCAACTAAAGGTACACAAATTGACCAAATATTGCACCTATTTAGTTTCAAAGGTTAGTCACCTGGAATCTCAGGTGACTACCTTACAAAAGATAGTCAATGACCAACAACTTGAGATCACTGATCTCAAGGGCAAGCTAGCTTAGAAACCCCTAGGAGAACACAAATAGGGTCACAAGAACCTGTGGATGAGGTGGACCTAACCTCTAGCTCTCCTATGCAAGATGTTAATGGTACCTAAAAAGGGGAGAAAGTCGTACCTGCAATCACATAATCTAAGAGTTCTTCTCAGATTATGGACATAGAGGATTCACCACCCTCACTTGCACTTGTCCATATTCAACAACCTCCTCAAGTACATATTGATATGGACTCACTCATTCAAAGTCCAAGGGCTATGTCTACCCTACCTTATGATGTTGAGAATGAAATACTGTGATGGAGGTATGTTGCTGACAAGAGAGCCCTGATACTCCTTAGACTTTAAGGGCATTAAGAAGTCTTTAATTTTCAAACCCTGAAGTAATATAGGAGTCTTCCTCTAGTTCACATGCGACTTGCCAACCCAAGTCAAAACAGGCAAGCTGACAGACTAGCTCAGAGGATTCAAGACAAGGTTGTTTAAGAGTTTAGACTAAGAAGAAAACAGAGGCTAGCAGGCAATGTCATTGGTCATCTGGATGTTAAGGTGGACCCTAAGATTACCTTTGAAGGGGAAACATTGGCTGAAGGCCTAGTGGTAGAACCTATGAACCTTGAGACAAGAACTACTTTAACACCCTCTACCCTCCGTAACGCACCAACTTGTGAAGATGCTTCACAACCTCTCTCTTGCCAGAGCTCAAGTGTTGAACCAAGCAATAAAGGCCAAAGCTCTCTCCACTCTGAGTCACCTACGCCAATAAGTGAGAAAGGAAGAAGGAAGTTGACTCCTAACGAGATTGAGGAGGAGAGAGAGAGAGGAAGAGAAAGCTAAAGAGAGAGAGTTCAAGAGGGACCCCACGCTTTATGAAAGCTACAATCAGGGTTGCCCTCAGGCCAAACACTCAAGATGATGAGTTAAGGGCAACAAGATTGAATTATTTGGGAACAAGAAACTACAACATAGAGGAACTCATCTCTCTTCCTTTAGAAGAATTGAATGAACTGGGTGACACTGAGTTGTCAAAAAAGAGAAAGGAGGCTGAGCATGTAGAACTGCTCCTCAAGATCAAAGAAGAAAGAAGGAGAAATATACTCTACAAGCAAGCTCCTACTCTCTCCCCAGTTCAAGAAAGCCCTAAGGTAGAGACTGTGACAACTGAGCAATAATCTTAGGTAGACAAAGAAGCAGATAGACAAACATGATAAATGACCTAGTGTCACAGGCCTTATTAGGCATCTGTACTTTTTCCCTTGTCCTATAAGTACATAGAGTTTGAGTACCTTAAGCAGCTTGAGCAACAAGTGATGAAAGAACAAAATGCTGCTAAGAGGAGGATAAGGGAAGAAGCTGCAAAGTCAAGAGTCACCATTAAAGCAAGTCTGAAAAAGTCTGTTGATAGGCAGAAGATGGTGAGCTTCTTGAAGCAGTATGGATTCTCCAGAAGGAGGCTTGGTCCAATGTCTCTATTCACCATGGATGAGCACATTAGAGTGATCAAGTAGAAGATCAAAAAGGGTGAGCTTATTGACTCTCATTCTTCACCAAGTCAGGCTACACCTGAAGTTGAGATCAAGGTTGAACCTAGGTGTCATTCAGGTTTTTTAATCGGGTTTTGGGTTCCTCGGGTCGGGTTCCTCGGGTTTTTAGATGTAGAAAATCAACCCGAAGACCAAACCAAATAAACTATATTTAATCGGTATTCGGGTTTATTCGGGTCGGGTTAATCGGTGATCGGGTCGGTCCACTTGTAAATCTAAAAATCAAACACAACATATTTGGAAGTGTTTTAGTTTTGGTAATTGGATTTGACATCTCTTTGTAAATAGGTTTGGTAGTTATAATAAAATGAAAAAGCTAAAACCAACCTCTAATTTCATATGTTACTCGAACATATGCTTAACACAAACAAACATCATAATTATTATTGCTCGAACAAAAGTAAAGCAATAAAATGTTACTAGGCCATAAAACATGTTACCTTTATATTATTATGTTGGGAAATACAAGGAGTCACAAACAATATAGTTTAAACAAATACATAAGAATGCTCGAGTATTGAATTATTATACCTTGTTTGTAATCCTTATAAATAGTTTAGTATGGAAGATGGATCAATGGAATGATCGAGTTTAAGATTTGTATCATCAATTGAAAATGGAGTGAATAAAGGATTAATCAAGTTCATAAAAAGTAAAAAACATATAATATAGAATGAAGTCCTAGAATATAAAATATGGATTATCAATTATGACGATATGGTATTCGGGTTATTCGGGTCAACCCGAATTGCCAAAACACAACCCAAAGACCGACTTAAATAAGAATTTTAGGTTCGGGTTTGATGTGTATTCCGGTTCGGTTTTTTTGGGTCATGCCTGAATCGGGTTCGGGTAGAGTTTAATCGGGTTAGGAATTCGGGATCGGGTAAAAATGGCACCCTAGGTTGAACCACAAGAGACAACACAACATGGACCTAGTGTTGGATCACAACAAACTTCATCTTCTGATCCATAGTAGGGTCCTAACCCTTCTCATTCTGAACCTATGAAGGAAAACGACCCAACTGAGGAAGACCAACAAGAACAACCTGGTGCTGAAGGCCAGTATCCTCAGTTAAAACATGGAAAGAAGAAGAAAAGGATAGCTATAAGAAGGGACAAAAAGAAGAAGAAGAAGTCCAAGGCATCCGTCTCTGCATCTCAGGATGGGTCAGAACATCTTAAAGTTGGTCAAGAATAGGCCGCTCAACCAAGTGCAATAGAAAATAGAGCCTCTTGAGACTGAGAGATCCATCTTGTCCTGGACCTTTGTTGCTAATCCAGACAGATGGTATGTCACTAGAGATCAAAGAGGTCAATACATCTATTTCTAGCAAGACATACTTGATATTACTTTGAATGATCTCTATGACATAAGGAGATAGTATGAGGGTCTGAGGGATCCTTACCAAATGATAAAGAAGGGAATGGTCTTGATCCTGATGAGTACTGTCAACAAATGAATATCAAAACTCAAGGATCTCTTCTGTTTTGGTAGCATCAGCCTAGGGGGAGTTTGTAAGCATTACACTTAGAGGCTGATGCAACCAAAGAGCTCTCAGCATGCATGCATGAAGTACAAGGAAGTTACTTCGTAAGATTTTACAAAACTAAAGAAAATATGCTAAGTGTAAAATCTTCCGAAGCCAAATGACTATATCTTTCGAAGCCAAAGATGTAGTCTTCTGAAGCTTCAAAGACAAAGTCTTCCGAAGCCAAAGACTAATTTCTTCTAAAGACAGAAAAGACATGCTTTCTCTGATCATCTTTTGACAAAAGCTGAACTACTTTTCGCTGCCAAATCTGATGAACTCACCAACTTAGATGAGTTGGTCAAAAGGCTCATACTTTTGTCAACTGTAGATTAAGGTCACTGGTCTGTAACTTTATACTTTTATACATTTTATCCTTTTTTTAATATACTAGGATGTGAGCTATGGCATGTCATAGTCACAAGTCCAAAGGCAATCTGTCTTTTGACTATACATTGATCTTGTTGTCTAGATTAGTATTTCCAGCTGGCTTTCAAAGTATAGCCGGCTGTAGGATGTAGAATAAAGTATCTCAAGTACTTGTCTTTCTATGTATGCTTTGTAACACTTATAATAGAATTTGAGAGCAATATAAATCATTCTTGAAAACGAAATATTATGTTGTTTTTTTTCTTGTTCTGTCTCATATTTACTTGTGTTCTTAGTATTATCAATATAAACCCGATTCCTCATTTGATCTGTTAAGTGTTCTAAGTCTCTACTAATTGTGAAACTGTTGCATTGACCCCCTTCAAACGATCCTGCACATGTACTTCACATCTCCTTACTTGTATTAATATTAATTATTATTTGATATGTGATCTCAGCTCTGGTTCTACAACACATATTCTATAATTATTTTCTCATTATGTTGGTAGAAGATGTTTCAAATGGTAAATCAATGCATAATGCACCATTTGCTAACAAATTAATACACCATTTGTTAAAAATATTAATAATATAGATGGTGTAAAGCTATTAATCTAAATAGTCAACTATCACACTTTGATACTTTTATCTCTTCAGTACCATGCTTACTTGCTTTCTAAGTATTTGGATTGAACTCTCAACATCTTGATTTACCAAAATTGATGTGGGTTTCACTTGTGCTACACGCCGGGGGACAAACTGAATTCTAACAATATTTAAATGGAAGCGTGGATTGAAAAAATAAAAAAAATATATTATATTTGACTTGTTCGAGCTTAATAAAATTTATATCAAAACATAGATAAAAATAGATGAATGTCACTATACAAAGTGCGCCCTTTTCGTACGAAATGTATGAAGTTCTTGCGTGTTTTTTTATCATTTTTGCGTGATTTTTATCAATTTTGCGTGATTATTATCCTTCTTGCATAATAATTCCACTACTGATTCCATTGTTTTTAGCAATAATTACCACGCAGCTGTTGTTAGGACCTGGTATTTGAACGAAATACCTAGTGATTAGCGTGTAAACCAGATCAAATAATGCGGAATCCTATTTGATTGGCGATCCAATCAGTGAGAACACACGAAGAATCAATCAAGAATTGAAACTAACGTTAGAAATCGATTGGGAATCGATCTAATGTGTTTTGTGAACTTGGAGAATGAATTGGGAGGCTTCTGGAAGGCTAGGGTACGTCTGGAGTCGAAATAGATTGAATGCTTTTTTTTCCACGAATTGGGTTGTATTTATAGGTTAGTATTGCTCATTCGGGCGACTAGACCATAAGTATGGTTCAGTCGTGCGATTGAACCATGCGGTTGATTCATCCGCACGAATGAGTGTTCAGTCGTGCGACTGAGCCAATCTTATGTGTCAATCATACGACTGATCCAGTCTCCTGGTTCAGTCGTGCGACTGAGTCAATCGTATGAAGTTATTCATGCGTGTGGTCCATTCGCATGGGCCATTCGCATGAGAACTTCATTGTGTTAAGTTTGAATGTTTTAATTAATATAACATTATGTGTAACCATTCAAACAATCACAAACCTAATTACCAATTCAATATCTACTCATTAATGAAATATTAGACATTACAAATCACAAACAATCAATATCATTTCATTAATCATTTCAAATTACATTAGAATCAGATAAACAAGATCTATTACATTTCATATCCTGATCTAGGGACATACATGTATCAACAAACTCCCCCTTGGACCTAGATCTCTCTATTGTCTTGCTTTCTGCATTACCTCCTTGTATTTCTTGTACTTCTCCTCTTTTGTGACTCCCGTGTGAATCTCAAAGCGAAGCAGAGTCGTATAACGTTCTGGAACTGGAGGGCTTGTACAATATCCTGCGTATCATAGAACAGTGGCCACTTGTATAACGTATAGACATCGTTAGCTGACAAGTTGGTAAGCCACATTGGGTCGAATACCCTGATCGTATCTATTTGGCCCTCTTTGCTTAGGACTATGACCGCTTCTGCTGTTCTCCAATCGTAGTACCACCACTTAAAGTGTGGAGTGAAGTCCTGTGGCATTTCCCTGAGTGGGATTCTTGACATTGTGCGCGGAGGACTCCACTTCAACACTATCTTCGGCTTTCCAGTAATGGCATCAACCTCAGACCTTCTGATATACCTTGTAGGCTGTTGTGGTCTGAAGTTAACCCATCTGGTGTGGTACTCCTTCTTTAGGGCAGCCTCGAACCAGCCTGACATCTTCCTCGGGTCAGCATACAAAAGCTTTAGCTTGGCCAGCTGGTTGAGCTCAAAACCTGGTAAAGTCTTCAGATCATGTGGGAATCTAAAGTACTCTATGCCCTTTTCCCTCTTAACTGCATATACGTTAAGATCCTCAAAATACGCCCACGCTATGATTCTGCCAGACACCTTATGATGTTTCTTGACTCGGTAGAGTTTGGTGTAGGCATCCTGTTTCGGTGCAGCGCGTTGGGCTCTAACTTCTTCAAAACATGCAGCCCACTCAGCCTTTCGGATATCGACATCATCATTTGAGGCTTGGGCCGTTCCTTCTGCTTTCTCTGTTTCTTGCTCCATCTTGTCTAACACCTCAAAAGTATCGCTGATGAGGGATTCACCCAGATTGGGGACCATATTTCCCTCATTGTCAGCATACTGAGGGTAGTGCTCAGCAGTGACATCTTCAATCTTGACTTCATCAACATCGTTGAGCTCTTCGTCACTGGTCGAGTCACATGTCGGAGCATCTTTCACTATCTCATCTGGATTGAGCTTGAAGATCTCTGCGAGTTGCTCGTTTGATAGGTCGTGAATTATTTCCCCTTCTTCAGGGGTATAACTCACTGACCTCCTTACGATCCCTTGCAGATCAAGAATCATTGTTAGTTGAGTCTTGACCTGTTGAAGGGGAGCAACATCAAACTCATCCCTTTGGTAATTTGGATCTGTTTGATTTAAACATTCAACACATAAACCATTAGTAATTAATCAAACAGAAATGCATTAACTTAATATAAACATTAAATACATAGTTTTCAATACATGATTCAAATAAAAAGTAAATAAATACATAAACATCTAATCTTTACTTTTTTCTTGTATCATCGACTCATCACTTGGAGGAGCAGAGGAAGAAGCTGGTTGGTCTTGTCTGTTCTTTGACCTCCTCTCTTGACCTGAAGCAGAGGCCGATGCAGCTGCATCCCCTCCTTCTGCATCATCATCATCCTCCTTCTCCTCTGTCCTTTCTTCTTCTGTCCTCCTCCTCCTCTGTCTCATCCTCATCATCCTCATCATCATCTTCATCATCATCATCACCATCATCTCCGTCTCCCTCTTTGATCTTGAGGGGCTCCTCCTTAGATCCTTTCAGCTTTAACATGATAGTCTTCTTCGCCTCCTCCAACTCCTCTATCCTTTTGGTAGATGTGACACTATGTGCTTGGAGTTGGGCTATCTCATGGCTCTGAGCAGCCATCTGTTGGGCCTGCTCCTCAATAACTCGAGCCTGCTCTGCAATTTGGTGAGACTGTGCAGCAGTCAGGTCAGCAAGCTGGCGGATCTGAGCCGCCTTCTCCTCATCTGCAGCTAATAGGCGCATCACCATCCGGTTGAGCGCAGACAGCTGTTCCTCTACTCCAATTGGAGGTAGAGGTGATCCATAAGTATGAGAGGGATGGGCTGAGGGTCCAGCTTGGTAGGTAGTGGTGGTGGTGGTGGTTGTAGTGAAGATGGGTCTGTGAAATGGTGGAGGTGATGTGGGAGTGAAAGGTATGGTGGTAGATGGAATCTGTACAGTGGTGGGAGGTGTGTGGTGGCTGTGGTAGCTGTGGTGGCTGTGGTGGCTGTGGTGGCTGTGGTGGTTGTGGTGGTGGATGGTATGGCTGTGGAAGTGGTAGTGGTGGTGGTAGCAGTAGTGGCTGTGGTGGTAACAAAGGTCAAACGTCGCTTCTTCTTCTGACCATGGGGCTGAGCCATCCTTTTCCTCCTCGTTCCCGTTGAGGTGGATGCTCCCCCTACAACCCTGCTAGCTGACTCCGGTGCATAACTCGGATCAGTAGCTGTCTCTCCGGAGTCTCTCGGGCGTTCACCAACCGCCCTTAGCCCATATTCTGTGGGAACAACTTTGCTTCCCACAGTTCGTGTTAGGGGCTCCTCATCCGACTCCTCCTCCTCCTCCGCACCAGGAACAAAATCCTGATGGAATCCAGCTGACTCGGCTACGTCTCCAGCTGGGGCAGACACTGGAGGTATAACATCACAAGCTGTGCCTCTCGGTGGAGTAGGCATATCATCCCCAGCGTCCCCACTATCGTCATCATCTGAATCATGCTCTGGGAGCAGTAGCCTCTCATCATCAGAATCACTATCCTCATGACGCCATTTGCGTCTCCCGGTGCCACATATCTCTCGTTGGCCAAGTGGCCAATCAACCTCTTAACCTGGGGCTTCACCTGCTTGCCCCTATACACCCTCATACGACCTAAAGTCGTGTCATCCATGATCTCCAAGCAACTGCATCATGACTCTCCTTGGGAAGATGTGGCAGCTTCTCGTTGAAGATCAGCTGTAGAAACCTAGGGTACATACAAAATCCTTCCTTCCCCTTTGCCTCCAGGTTCTCCACCAAATAAGAGAAGATCATACTCGAAAAGCTGAAAGGGTGGTTCAGCACCAGTGCCACGTAGGCATTCTGAATCTGGTCTGATAGGTCATCGAACCCACCCCTCCTCGAAGCAATGCACTTAAGGATCACATGCCCAAGTACTTGTACTGTGGGCACAGGTTGCTCTTGTTGAGCACAATGAGTTCATGTTCCCAGCGTACTTGATCCTGAGAGAAGCCGCCTCCACAGTCAGTGGATGTAATTGGTGGGGTGATCCGTGTCATCCCCAAACTCAAGAACTCTCTGGATGTCTGCAGCAGTAACCTCGATATCATGACCCAGAATAGAGCTCCGAATACTGTAGGGCTCACGAGAACGATCCACGGAGGCATTCTCCCAGAATGCCTGGTGTAATGATCTGTAGGGCGTGCACGGTGTAGATATAGCCTTATGTATCCGGGACCGTCTAAGGAAAGCTATAGTCTCTGTGAACTCGGCCCCGTTCCGAGTAGTATGATCCAAGTGAGCACATATGTTGTGCTTTGGATTAATGGACCATCTATCCGCCATTTTCCTGAAACACAAGACACAGAACCATTAGTACATAATACATCAAAATTCAGTTCTAAGTGTAATGTTTAAATTCATTCTGATTCATTCGTGCGAATGAATCATGCGACTGAAGTCAGTCGGTTGTCTTTCATGCGACTGAGCTCATTCGGGTGAATGAGACATGCGACTGAGTTCAATCTGCTGACTGAGTCTGCGATTGGTTCAGTCGGCCGACTGAGCTCATTCGCATGGTTCATTCGGCCGATTGACCCAATCGCAAGATTCAATCGTGCGATTGGAGTTCATCCGGACGACCAGTCGCCTGTCCCATAGTTCAGTCGTCTGTAGTTCGAATCTTGATCAAAACACATGATTTAACATGGATTACCGGTTCAATAGACTCGCCATCTAATTACTAATAACCTATTAAACTTAATTTTAACATTTTGCATAGTTTAGGTAGGTTATTAGGTCAATTTTTAGTCTGTTTCTTGCATGCATTCGAACATTACGAAATTAGGGTTTCATCTTTCAGATTTCGGTGAGATAGAACTTCAATCTACCTGTATAATCAACAACGAACGTTAGTGAATCAATATCAAGATGAAAACAAGATCTACATAGATTTTGGCAGAGTAACGGTAGAGGTGCGATTGGGAGCGATTGGGTGTGATGAGTGAAATGCGATCGACTGTGCCCCTTTAAATACTGAATCTGAGCTCAGTCGGCCGACTGGCCTCGTTCGCTCAGTTCATTCGGGCGACTGAGGCTCAATCGTGCGATTGGCCAAGTCAGTCGCATGCAGTTGACCGACTGAGGTTCAGTCGGTCGACTGACTCAATCGTGCCCTTTCATTCGCACCTTCAGTTAACCGACTGAGTCTCAGTCGGTCGACTGACTCATTCGCCCCCTTCCATTCGGTCGAATGGGTCATTCTGATAAGCCATTCGTGTGAATGGCTCAATCTCATGTCCAGTCGTGCGAATGGGAGCCATTCGCATGGTTGGTCCATACTCATGGTCCAATCGTGCGAATGGGTCACACTTAGTAAATTTTCTGCCATTTTGAACAATTTACATTTAAAACCCTTTTAACTTTTGAGATTAACATTATGAGCATTTGATCATCTCAGACATGATCATTTTAACTTGAAACTTTTTGATCACCTCAGACGTGATCCTTTTAAACAATTTAGTCACCTCAGACGTGACTCTTTTAAACACTTTGTCACCTCAGACGTGACTGTTTTAAACTTTTAAAATACATGTGGTCATCTCAGACATGACCCTTTTAGTGAGTTGATCCCTTACTGATTTTCATGATGTAGTCCGACAAACAAACAAAACTTAAAGACTAAGTAAATTAGAAAAACTAAACTAAAGTACAAAAATTAAACTTGTTTTTGGCTTTTTGTGAGAGGTAAATCCTAAGATAGATATCTACGGGATTTGGTTCCGGAATAGGCAGCTTCTACTAGATTGACCACACCTGGACCAATTCAATTTTGGAATCATACAGGCAAGTCAAATCATTTGGGACTTGTTATCAAAATCTTTTGATGCTCAATTCTTGGTTTTCATCCAGAGTCGTTAGCAACTTTAGGAAATCATACTGGAACTCTTAGATTACCACATTGATTTGAACTTTCAAGAATTGCAGCCACAATGATTGTCAATATGTTTGTCCACTTAAATCCATACACAGACGTTTGACACAAACTGGTGATAGTTTTAGGTTTAATTATTTCAACTAACATTTGTGGATCCCACACTTATATGGTAATCAACATTCCTCAGGAGCTTTTGAGCGGTCTACGGGTATTATTACAAGAAGAGACTATTCTTAGAGCTTTCAAAGAGAAGCCAGTCCTCAGGTCAGTGCCATCGCACAGCAGAGAGGCGGCAAACAACAATGAATTCTAGAATATCTAGGTTATGCTTATCCTCAGGTCAGTGCCATCGCACAGCAGAGAGGCACACAACCTATCTTCTTGTTAGAGCAGCTTAATTTTATTTTGCACAAAATGCACCAACAACATAAGTCATTAGCTTTATAGCATTTGTCTTTCATTTTTTTCTTGCTTTGCTCTATTTATGGTCATCCGCACACATTTGTGGCGTTTACATGCTCATTACCCCTTATTGGAATATTGTTGATTGTGTTAACCAGTGATAAGATGGAAGCCCACAGTCAGTTGAACAACTTAGTTTGATCTTGAGATCACCAGTCAGGTCTAATCATCTATTGTGTTGAATCTACCGACATATCATTTGTGGTCTAGCAACCTCTAGGTCTACTCTCGTTGTGTTACCTTAGAAGTTACCAGTTTTTCTATCATCTTCCCTTTTATATTGCTTAGACTACACAGACTTATACTTTGAATTTTTGCATCTTTTCTAAATTAAATTTTAAAGTCCCTCTTGATTTGTTCCTGTGTACTATCATTTTCCAAGGGGTTTGAATCGGTATCATAGATACGATCTACCTTATATCAGCTATCCACTCCTTCTCCCTCGTTTTTTTTAATGTTACTTGCTGACTTATTCTCCCCCTAAAATACTAAAATCATAATTGGTTTAATTATTTTAGGATTTTAATACACAGCAAAATAACATGAGTTTAATTTAAACAGACTAAAATAAACAAATAAAATAAAATAAAAAAGAAAATTAACTAAACCAACATCGGACTACACATGATCATCATCAGGAATAACCTCACTTTTCTTTTTAACGTCGTTGACCTCTAGCAAATATTGAAAACGTGGTTTATCAAAGGCTTTAGTATAGAGGTCAGCGCGTTGAAAATCAGTATTAATTTTTACCACATCAATTAAGTTCTTTTCAAAACAGTCTCTTATGAAATGGTATTTAATACCGATGTGTTTGGTCTTAGGATGTTGGACCGGATTTTTAGTTACTGCAATTGCAGCAGAGTTATCAACAAAAATAGGAGTAGAAGAGAACTTTAAACCGTAATCCCGCATTTGCTGTTGAATCCAGATGATTTGTGAACAGCAACTTGCAGCAGCAACATATTCGGCTTCACAGGTTGACAATGCAACCGATGTCTGCTTCTTACACTGTCAGGTAACTAGTCTTCTCCCAAAGAATTGACACCCTGCTGATGTAGACTTGTAGTTCATCTTGCAGCCCCCGTAATCCGAGTCACTATACGCCGTGAGCTCAAAGTCATCATCATGAGGATACCACAACCCAAGTGTGGGTGTACCCTTCAGATAACGAAAAATCCTCTTGACCCCGATCAGATGGTTGACCTTAGGCTTGGCCTGATATCTGGAACATAAACATGTAGCATACATGATATCAGGTCTTGAGGCAGTGAGATACATGAGGGATCCAATCATTCCTCAGTACATTGTGGCGTCCACTAGATCTCCATTTTCATCAGGTGCTATATCATGATTCGTAGCAAGTGGAGTCCCAGCAGCAGAAGCATTCTCCATGTCAAAACGACTGAGAATGTCTCCCACATACTTGGTCTGATGTGGAAAGATCCCATTTGGTGTCTGATCCACCTATAACCCGAGAAAGAACTTCATCTCCCCCATAGCACTCATCTCAAACTCTTTCTTCATAACTGCTTCAAACTCTTTGCATAACTCTTCGTTCTTTGAACCGAAGATTATGTCATCGACATAGATCTGTACGAGCGGTAGGTCGCCATCTTTTTCTTTGATGAAAAGCGTGCAGTCAATGACTCCCCTGCGAAAGCCGTGTTTCACAAGATGAGTCGAGAGTTTCTCATACCAGGCTCTTGGAGCTTGGTGAAGCCCGTATAGAGCCTTGTCGAGTTTGTAAACTCTATCCCGATGATAAGGATCTTCAAATCCCTCGGGTTGACTGACATAGACTGTTTCTCTGATTTCCCCATGAAGGAATGCCCTCTTCACATCTAGTTGGTAGACTTTAATATTCATGTACGAAGCATAGGCAAGGAAGATACGAATGCCTTCCATCCTTGCCACGGGGGCAAACACTTCACTGTAGTCAATTCCCTCGACTTGGCGAAAACCCTGAACCACCAATCGAGCTTTGTTCTTGATAATGACCCCTTGGTCATCCTTCTTGCATTTCAAGACCCATTTGGTGCCAATGACTTTAGCACCTTTAGGTCTATCAACCAGAGTCCATACACCTAACTTCTTGAACTGAAGAAGTTCTTCTTGCATGGCACTCACCCACGCCTCATCATTTAGTGCATCACTGACGTATTTTGGCTCAAACTGCGAGACAAAACACCGATAAGCACCATCATGAATATAACCCTTCTCCATAATCGAGGCGTAGTCAGCTGAGTATAGCTGATTTCAGGTTTGTACTCCTGATCTGACATCCCCAATGACATTGTCTAGGGGATGATAGACGTTTAGTCGTGATCCTGGAGTAGTAGGAACAGCTACCTCAGAGCCAAGATTATGAACATTTGGTTCTGCATCTGAGGTAGTTGGAGTTTGAGGTTCCGAAGTCGAAGGTGCATCACTGGTAGATGCTTGTGGACTTTCAGGAACTGGAACCTGTTCCTCCTGACTGTTCTGGTCATCTTCTTCAGCTTCATCTTCAGAGGAGGAGTCACTGTCTTCGACTACTCCCCCTGACTGAGTAGAGGATTCTCCCTGTGAGCTAGATGGTGTATTCAAGATATCATACATCATCCGAGTAGCTAACTCATCATCCGAAGGAGAGAGAGGGATGTTGAAGGACTTGAAGAATCCATCATAGTCGAAAAAGTAGGCGGGTCCTTTGCCAGTAGGTGGTGTGGTATATCTCTGAACGTCAACATTACACCACACTTCTACTAGACCCGTTGAGTTGTTGTAAACCCTCTTGTTCGGTATGTTGTATCCTAGAAAGATTCCTTCATCCGCCTTCTCGCTGAATTTACCTTCTTGTGTCTTCTTCAGAAGTGTGCACGGCGCGCCAAATGGTTCAAGATACTCCAAATTCGGTTTGCGTCTTTGTAGTAGCTCGTAACATGTCTTTCCGTGGCGCTTGACTATCAGGACTCGATTCAGTGTATAACATGCATTCGCCACTGCCTCATTCCAGAATTGGTAGGCAGTTTCGAGTCTGCCAGCATAGTCCGTGCTGTCTCTATCAAGCTTCTGTTCTTTCTCTCAGCAACGCCATTCATATGAGGCGTGTAGGCAGAAGTGAATTGATGCACAATTCCCTTTTCCTTGCAGTAAGCCTCCATCCACTGGTTCTTGAATTCCGTCCCGTTGTCTGAGCGTACTTGTCTAACCTTCAGCTTGTAGAGAGATTCCAGTGTGGTTACTAACTCCTTGAATGACTCAAATGTTTCTGATTTGGACTTCAGAAACATTACCCAAGAAAACCTTGAGTAGTCATCAGTAACCACAAAACAGTACAAGTCGCCTGCAATGCTCTTTGTACTGACTGGACCAAACAGATCCATGTGAAGAAGTTCAAGAGGAAGTTCTATTGAATGAACTTTTTTTTCCTTATGAGACTTCTTCGTCTCGCCTTTCTTGCAAGCTACACAAAAGTCAGGAAGCTGGAAATTCTTGACATTAACTCCTCTCACAAGATCCTTCTGAATCAAGTGATTCATCTTCCTTTGACTAATGTGTCCCATTCTCCTATGCCAGGAGATGGAATCCTTCTCAGTAGCTTTAGATAGAAAGCACTGAACCTCATGATCCGTTGTAGCAGCTGTTGACAGATCCAAAACATAAAGGTCTTTATATCTTGAAGCAGTCATCAGAACTTGGTCCTCTGGGATCACGTAGTCTTTCTTTAGCACGTAACACTTCTTGTTGTCGAAGATGACTTTAAACCCCTTATCACAGATTTGGGAAACAGAAAGTAAGTTATTTTGAAGTTGTTGAACGTAGTTCACCTTATCAAACTTAACTTTCTGATTCCCCACTTCTCCCTGAGCTGTGATATAGCCTCCCTTGTTTCCAGCAAACGAAACATGCCCTCCTTTTATTTGCTTGACGTTTGATAGAAGAGCCCTGTTTCCTGTCATGTGCCTAGATGCTCCGCTGTCTAAAATCCACGTGTTAGTCTCAGCACTGTAGCGAACACCCTGCACATACAATGTAAAGGATTAGTTTAGGTTAGGAACCCAAGCCTTTACTTGCTTGGGTTTCCCAGAGGCATCACACATCATGAATTCAACCCATTGACCCTTAGAGGGTGAGGGTAGCTCAGGTTCCTTTTTGTCATCATTATCAGACACAGAGGATGACTTATCTTTCCATAAGCTAGATTTGTGCAATGCCTGTTTGTGATAAACAGTCGACTGGCTAACGGGTTGAACTTTAGGGTCACTAGTTCTTCTAGGTGGAGTTAAGGAACTCCTCTTAGAAGACCTAGGTTTTGAGTCCTGAAGTTCAATCTTCTTCCTAGGTGTCTGATAGTAAGGACAAAAGGAAGCAATGTGTCCACATTCTCCACAGTTGTAGCACGACCTGCTATCAACTTTATGATTAAACTTTCTTTGTGGAGAAGTGTGTGACACTCTAGTAACATCACTCACTTTAGGTTTTGACTCTGGTTCTTTTGATGTTTTCTCTTGTTTAACTAAATTAACTGTTTTAACATGTTTAACATCTTTTTCTTTTTGGTTAACTGGTTTTTGACTTAAAATATGTGAAAGATTAACATTAGAAGTTTTTTTAGGTTCTGATTTGACTCTGTTTGACCCTGACTTTAAGTTAACCTTTTCAAATTCCTTTTCCAGATTAACACAAGGCAATTTACCCTTTGCCTTTGAAGTGGCCTCCTTTTGTTTGTTTCCAGATTCAATAGATGAACATGAGGAATCTGGATCACTAACAACAGGAGTAGACACCACATGATCCTTGATGGGGTTATTATTTACTGGTCTACTCTTAGTGTTCATCAAGGTCTCAGGTGGTGGTGGAACCAATTTATAACCCAATCCCCCCCCCCCCGTTGTTTCTTTCTCTCACTAAGTGTTGGACTATGTGTGATGAACTTGTCCAACTGTGCAGTTTCTGTTTTAATGAGTTTACTTCTACTTCTAGAACTGCCTTTTGCTTCTTAGTGTCTTCTAGGGAGTTTAGATAGTACCTAATGTCATTAGCTTGATTAAATGCAACTACTTCGGTTTCCCTAAGCTGTTTAGTCAAAAGGTCTATCTTTTCTTTGTAACTATGCTCATTTTGTTTTAATACTCTATTAGCCTCAGTGCATAGTTGCAAATCTTTTACTAAGTTATCATTATGATCTAATAACCTAGCAAATTTTTCATCTATGCTATTTCTAAAAGTATCACAATCAGAACAAGCATGATTATCAAACATTTGGTCAGTGGTACTTACCTGAGTTGGTTCAAAAGAGTTAGCCATCAACGCAGCATCAGATGTCTCTGGTTCTGGTGATTCTGTCTTTTCTGTCTTTGCTGTGGTTGTCTCCTCTTTAGGCTTGTAGCTGACCTCAGTTGCAGTTGTCTCTTCAATATTTGACATCGCTATCTCAACTGCTAGATCTCCTTCACTCGTGGAATCATCGTCAATGTCTTCTACACTTGCAATGTTTGATTCCCCAAGAGAGACAAACCTAAAGCTCCAATCCTGTCCTTTATCATCATGAGCAGTCAAGGCTTTTGGATCCTTGCTTGATGAAGTAGAACTAGTAGCTTGCTTGTCTTGGCGAGTGAAGGACGAGAATGGGTTCCCGTTACTCGTCTTCATTGGCTTTACACATTCTCTCTTGAAGTGCCCCTTCTCTCCACAATTGAAGCAGGTCACTTTACTCTTGTCAAAGCCAAATGTGGTATCCTTAGTAGCTACCAAGTTCTGTCCGGTCTTTTTAACAAACTTCTTCGCCCTTCGGACAGCACTAGCTAAGGCCCACATTATGTCCATTCTCTCAAGCTCCATTTCGTCCACCTGCTCGTAGTCCTCGTCTGCCAGATGGCAGTTTCCAATCTTCCCGACAACAAGTCCATCATAAGAATGAACCACTGCAGCCAAAAGATCCATATGCTCTCGAGCTACTTCCATAGTCACATTACCGAGGTTCTCGGTCTTCAGTCTAGTAGCGTTTGCGTCAGATCCAATGTAGTGGGTACTAGAAGACCCCGACGTGTCTGATCCTGAAGGAGAAGCATGTGAAGGACCCGAGGAGCTAGACACAAATGCAGTCTGGAGAGGTGCTCCAGATGTCTTAGCTTGAGGCGTGGCATTGTACAAAGCTGGATTTTGAGTGTACGAAGACTTCTGAGCTCTATACTTCATCCTAAGTGCTTCTTCTCGCAACTTTAGAATGAAATCATTAATATCCAGCTTTGCCAGCATTCCATTCTGTCTCAGGTTAGACACGAATGAAGCCCACTTTTCAGGCAATCCGTCTACAAAGTTAGTAACTTTTTCTTCCATGGTAGTAGCCACCCCATGTGTATGCA
Source organism: Flaveria ramosissima (assembly GCA_025215565.1). Classification (NCBI taxonomy): domain Eukaryota; kingdom Viridiplantae; phylum Streptophyta; class Magnoliopsida; order Asterales; family Asteraceae; genus Flaveria; species Flaveria ramosissima. The sequence continues at coordinate 31,199,287 of CM046032.1, forward strand.
GTTCACTCATCAGATGGTAGAATGTATCTATAACATCGTCCAAACTCTCGTTTCCCATCGATGAGAAGTTATCGAATTCCTTCTTTAACTCCTTAGCCTTGATTGCCTTCAATGAAGCATTCCCGTCGTACCTCTTTTCCAGCTCATCCCATAGTTTCTTGGACTGCTTATTCTCTGAGTACTGGTGGAAAATGTCTTTAAGGATAGACTGTGTAATCAATGCATAAACTCTCTTCTCTGCATTGTACTTAACCTTCTGTGCGTCTTTCATCCCTCCTAACGTAAGCTTTACTCCATCAGCTCCCACCGGTGTACTATACCCAATCTCGATGGCTTCCCATAGATTCGGATCCACTCCATTGAGGTAGATCTCAAAACGTTGTTTCCAGTGGGGAAACTCATCTAACGTTAAGAGCTTTGGTGGTTTATTATGATTACCCACCTCACTCTCAAGCAACAGCAGGTTCTGGATCCTAGAGTCCTTTCCAGCAGTAAAGGCTGACATTTGATCTTCCATGGCGAAAAAATTTAAGTCTAATAAAACAATCTGTCAACTGGTGCGACTGAAGGATGCGATTGGTTTATCCGTGCGTATGAACTATGCGACTGGTTCAATCGTGCGGCTGAACTAAGCGATTGGTTCAGTCGTGCGAATGAAGCTGGTGCGTATGAACAATGCGAACGAACGGTTCAATCGTACGAATGGAGATGCGACTAGGTCCAATCGTGCGTATGGGCAATGCGAATGGAGTCCAGTCGTGCGAATGGCTCACTCGTGCGACTGAAGCTGCTGGTTTGCGAAAATTTCTAGGTTAAATGTGTTTTAGCCGTAAAAATTCGAAATTTCGCAAGGTCTAATCGCCTAAGTCCGTAGAAACCAAACTTTGATGAGCAGGGAACGTCCAAGATCACTTTTGACACCAAAGATTGCGTTTTTAGTGCAAAAACACAAACTTTTTATCAATCTTGATTGAATCACACGTAATCAAGAGCCAAAGCTCTGATACCACTTGTTAGGACCTGGTATTTGAACGAACTACCTAGTGATTAGCGTGTAAACCAGATCAAATAGTACGGAATCCTATTTGATTGGCGATCCAATCAGTGAGAACACACGAAAAATCAATCAAGAATTGAAACTAATGTTAGAAATCGATTAGGAATCGATCTAATGTGTTCGGTGAACTTGGAGAACGAATTGGGAGGCTTCTGGACGGCTAGGGTACGTCTGGAGTCGAAATAGATTGAATGCTTTTTTTTTCCACAAATTGGGTTGTATTTATAGGTTAGTATTGTTCATTCGGGCGACTGGACCATAAGTATGGTTCAGTCGTGCGATTGAACCATGCGGTTGATTCATCCGCACGACTGAGTGTTCAGTCGTGCGACTGAGCCAATCTTATGTGTCAATCATACGACTGATCCAGTCTCCTGGTTCAGTCGTGCGACTGAGTCAATCGTATGAAGTTATTCATGCGTGTGGTCCATTCGCATGGGCCATTCGCATGAGAACTTCATTGTGTTAAGTTTGAATGTTTTAATTAATATAACATTATGTGTAACCATTCAAACAATCACAAACCTAATTACCAATTCAATATCGACTCATTAGTGAAATATTAGACATTACAAATCACAAACAATCAATATCATTTCATTAATCATTTCAAATTACATCAGAATCAGATGAACAAGACCTATTACATTTCATATCCTGATCTAGGGACATACATGTATCAACAGCTATAAATCATTCTTGCGTGATAATTCTACCTGCACTTTGTACACTTCTCACGAAAACATCACATTGCATACTAAACTTTTCATATAGTAAGCCTTTGTAACATTGTATCGAAAGTATTAAAAAAACTTGTCAATATATAAATAACAATAAACACTCTAGAATGAGATATTTAAAATTTAGATAAAAATATAATCTTTTAAAAATTATAAGAATGACACCAAATATATCTAAGACTAATTATAATAAAAACATGGAAGCAATAAAAATATTTAAAGTTAATTATTTCAATCACAAAAATATATAACAAAGTAGTATTAAAGAGTTACTTGTGTATACGAGGGTTTTAAATGAGGAGTGGGTAAGTAAATACCTAAAGTAAAATGGTCAAAATAAAAATTTATTAAACTATAATGTTGCTAACTTCATATATTATATAGATAAGTAATGTTGCTCTATTTGTTGGATGGGGAACCAATGTTCTAAAACCCTTACTCATTGCGCATAGGGTAGAAGAATCACAAGATTTATCATTACTTAGTTCGAGTTGACAAGAAAATGATATGCACCACACAACTCCACCTTACTAACAACACAACGCATGAGACTGAGGTGTCTAGTTCATATGAGTGTTATGTTCACCCTCCTAACTCAAGGTTCCACTATACTACTCCGACTATGGTCCCCACCGATGATGACATCTAGCGACAAGGGAAAATTTATTTTCACTGGATCCACGAAAGCTTATAAGTTGGCGTATCAAAAGTACCTAACTAGACCGAGTTTTGGTCCTTCCCTATATATATGGTTCTGCTAATTTTACTTTATCAACATAAAAAGAGGATTTAGCACATCCCATCGGTATTTTGGTATCGACTTTTTCTAAATGTTTAACAAGTTTTATAGTTTCATAACAAATAATGCCATTATTACATCGGTATTTAGCACATCCCATATAGTTTCATAACAAGTTTTATAGTTTCATAACAAAGAGGATTTAGCACATCCCATCGGTATTTAGAAATAACATTAATATATAGATTTCTTTCTTAATTTATTACATCTAAAAAAGTGTTAAACAATATTATTAGTAATTAAGGTAATTATTTAATAGGAGAGAGAGGCGGAAAAATTTTGATAAAAATAATTGTAATGTTGGCACGTGTCATCTCAAATTACTATTTTATTAAAGTAGGAAGATTATTATGATTTTCTTTTACTGAAGAGTTAGAGCGTTCAAATCCTCTAAATACCGATCCAAATATTTAATATGACTAGCTTAAAAGTTGCTTTAGGAAACCTTAAAATTACTTTTAAAATAATTTAGTTATTGTGATCATATTTTAGTGTCGTAATATTGTATAACAATTGAAATAAAGGACAAAAAGATTGTGGTCGGTTACTCTGGATCGTTCCGGCCCATGTAAACTTCCTTAGTTATACACCATATTGGTCGAATCTTAGTCAATTATTTGGGCTCAACAAACTAGCCCATTTAATATTGCAAAATAAATACCACGTTTTGACGATGAGTTTGTGAAATTTTGATTTTGTATAAAATCTTTAGTAAAACGTATAAAGGAATAAATATATGAGGTATGGTTATAGTAAAAAGAGTATTTATCTAAATGACCTAGAAATGATGACATTTTGGTCAATTTGTCAAATACGCAGGTCATTAAGTCTTATATGTTCATTTTGTTAAATATTAATTCATTGTGTCATGTATTTTACATCATTAGTTATATGTATTAATCATTTTGTTTTACGTTTTAGATCATTTTATATTATTTTTGTCATTGTTTCTTAGATTATATAAACTTGTTATTTATCATTGTATTTTACAATTAGAAATATACAATAAGATACTTTCACCATTGTATTTTTTAAAATTCATAATGTTTAAGATAATACAATGTGTTAGTTTTGTTATTGTTTTTTATAGATTATATAAACTTCTTGTTATTTATTATCATGTTTTACAATTAAAAGTACGCAATAATGTTATTCAAATAAAAAGATACTTAAAACTAAAAAATATAAAAAGTAATATTAACCATTAATGTTATTAATCAATGGTTAATTTGTGCTATTGGTTGCCTACCGGTGAAGATGACATATGAATTAGTTATTTGTAGATGAAAAAAGAATTAATGTTACTAATTTTAGTCAAATTGTTTTACATTGTTATCTTATGTTTATCATATCAATGAATTGGTGTTACAAGTAGGAATGATTCATTCATTTAACGTTTGCACCGATTATTGTTGGTGTTTAATCACTTTACCATGTTTGATAGCTTATGAACTTGGGCTAAATGGGCATAAAAACCCCAAATCATGAACCAAACTGGCAATAATAGTTCAGTTTAGTTTTGGTTTTTTGTGATAAAAAATTGTAACCAACACTTTGGTTACGGTTTGACCTCAAAACCGCGATAACCGGACAATGTACACACTTATTACTTAGTGAGTCTTTGTTTTGTATATATATTTTATTTATTAAAAGTATTTATAGATTAATTTATATGTGGTCGACTTTTCTTAACAATAATTGTGTATATTGTGGAAGAGTCGCAATTTGATATTCCATGACATTCGTTTCATTTGTTTTTTGAACATATTACTAGTATTAAGTATAATTAGATCATATTATAAACATCTTTTATATCTTAGTTTAGGGTTTAGGGTTTAAGGACATCGTCTTCTTTATTCAACCCATGAACTAGATCATAATATCAACATAATTTTTAATTCGACTTTTTATTCATTATTCATCTGTATATTACAAAGGTCAATAACCTAATAGATCCTACAAGTATGAGAATAAAAAGAATGTTTCCGCTAAAAAGAATAAGAACAAAATATCAAACAAATTTCAATTGAACTCATTTCAGTACCTATGTAACTAGCTTGACAAATCACCATCCTCAAATCCTAAAGTTAAACCTTAAAGCTAAACACTAAATTCTAAAACCTAAAACATAAACTCTAAAAGCTTAAGTTATAGAATTTGATAAGTTGGTTCCAACATTGTTTTAATGAATTTAATCAAAGTTTGTTTGAGTTGTTTTATGAGTGGCTAAAAATCTTTTTAGATCGTTTAGTTAAATGAACGTTTTTACTTCAACCTAATCCCCAATACGCATATAATGACTCAAATTTTCTGGCCCGTGGACCTTCTCATAGGTCTTACACTTGCTCTTGGTTTGAGAAAACAATACACGACATATCACCACCATCGAAGCCACTTCGAACTAGAGTAGTTTTCTTCCTTACATTCCTTTATAGGCCCAAGCCTAGCTAAGATAATCGTTTAAACGACAGCATACATGCAATGATTTTTTTTTAAATTTTAAGGAAACAACTTTATATATAAAAGTAAATATTCATTGTGATCTATATAGCTATAGAGTTTTCTTCCCTTATAACAAATTGTAATGCCCGGTTATTTCCTTTGAAGCCAAAGAAAGAAGAAAAAGAAAGAAAAGAAATAAAGCCCAAGTCGAGGGACCAATGCAGGACCGGTAAAGGGTATGCACTTACAACACAACAACACAATGAGGAGAGTTGCTTAAAACACTTAACTAATCAAATAGGGAACTGGTTAACTTGTTAATGAAAGATACTAAGAACACAAGTAAAAGTGAGACAGAACAAGATTACAAACAACACTAGTATTTGGTTTTCAAGAATGTTGTATATTGCTTCTCAAGTTCTATTACAAGTTACAAAGCATCGATAGAAAGTTACAAGTACTTGGGATACTTTATACTACATCCTACAGCCGGCCATACTTTAAAAGCCAGCTGGATACAATTGACTAGACAACTACAAAATCAAATGTAGAGTCAAAAGGCATATCTGCCTTTTGACTTGTGACTATGACATGCCATAGCTCACATCCTAATATATTACAAAATGGATAAAAGTACATAAAGTAGAAAGCATGGACTCAAGACCTCAATGTACAGTTACCAAAAGCATGGACCTTTCACCAACTCATGTAAGTTGGTGACTTTACAGAGTTGCAGCGGAAAGGTGGTCCAGCTTTATGGTAAAGTACACCAGATAAAGGCATATCTCTAAAAGTCTTCTAAAGAAATCTATCTTCATTCTTTGGCTTTGGAAGACTTAGTCTCTGAAGCTTTGGAAGACTTAGTCTCTGAAGCTTCGAAAGACTTCACTTTTGGCTTCGAAAGATGTTGGTCTTGGCTTCGGAAGATTTTACACTAAGAATATTTCTAGTGCATGGTGTAAAACTTCTGAAGCATTTCTACTTCTGTTCTTTAGTGCATGCTTGCAGAGAGACTTTGGATGTTTTGGCTGCATCAGACTTATAGGAATCCTTACAAACTCCCCCCAGGCTGATGCTACCAAAACACTTAGAAGATCTTCAGATGTTTGTAGTCTTCAGCACAATGATGACCATACCCTTCTTCATTAGATGGTTAGGATCATTCAGACTCTCAAAATATCTTCTCATCTCAAAAAGATCATGCAGAGGTAAGTTGATTATGTCTTCCCATGTATAGACATTCTTAACACCTTGATCTCTGATCACATGCCATCTCTCTGAATTAGTAGTGAAGGTCCAAGATAAGATGGGTGTCTCAGCTGCAAGAGGAGCCACTTGAATTGGAGTTGATTGGGCTGCCTCTTCATGCACTTCCTCAGGTTGATCTGACTCAGCCTGAGGTCTAGAGGTGGATGATTCAGGCTTCTTCTTCTTAGACTTTGGTTTAGAAGTCATCATCTTCTTCCTCTTAGAAGACTTTAACTGAGAAGACTGGTTTGCAGCACCTTGTTGATCATCCTTGTCTTTCTCAGTTGGGTGTTCCTCTCTCAAAAGTTTAGAAGGAGAGGGAGTTTGACCCTGCTGTGGATCAGAAGATGAAGCTTGCTGAGGCTCAGCAGGAGGTCCAGGTTGACTTGTCTCAGGTTGTTCAACCTTAACCTCCAATTCAGGTGGGATTTGACTTGGAGGAGATTATAAGTCAATCAGCTCTCCACTCTTGATCTTCTGCTTGATTACCCTGATATGCTCATCCATTGTGGATAGAGACATAGGGCCAAGTCTCCTTCTGGAGAATACATACAGCTTCAAGAAGCTCATCATCCTTTGTCTGTTAGCAGATTTTTTCATACTTTTTTGGATGATAGCTCTTGACTTTGCAGCATCTTCCCTCATCTTTCTTTTTGTTGCTATTTGTTCTTTGAGCACTTGAAGTTCGAGCTGTTTGAGATACTCAAACTCAATATACTCAAAGGACAATGGAAGAAGTGCAGATGCCTGGTAGAGACCTGTGGCACTCAGGTAGTTGATCATGTTTTGCCTATCTGTTTCCTTGTCTACCTGAGGTTCTTGTGTAGCAGCCACATCCTCTTGCACAGGACTTTCCTGAACTGGGGAGAGAGTTAGAGCATGCTTGTATAATCTTTTCTGTCTCTTCTCTTCTTTGAGTTAGAGAAGTAATCTTGCATCCTCTTTTTCCTTCATCTCTCTTGACACTTCCATGTCAGTCAGTTCATTTAATTGCTCTAAGGGGAGAGATATAATCTCATCTATGTCATAGTTCCTGGTCTGCAAGTAAGTAATCATGACTGCCCTCAACTCATCTTCTTGAGTGTTTGGTCTGGGGGCAGCCCTGATTGCAGCTTGCATAAAGCCTGAAGACCCAGAGGAACTTTCTCCCCTTAGCTTCCTCTTCCTCTCTCTCTCCTCCTCTTCAATCTCGTTAGGAGTCAAAATCATTTTCCCTTTGTCACCCACAGACCTTTGTGACTCAGAGTGGATAGAGGTTTGGTCTTCATTGCTTGGTGTAGCATCCAAGCTCTGGCCGGAGAGAGGTTGTGAGACACCTTCAGCAGTAGGTGTTTCACTGAGGAAATGAATTTATGAAGCAGTGGTTGGTGTGATACGGCTCTCAGGCTCTATCACTGGGCCTTCAGCCAAGGTTTTCCCTTTGAAGCTAATCTCAGGGTCTGCCTCAGCATCTAGTTGACCAATGACATTACCTAATTGCCTTTGTCTCCTTCTAAGGCTGAACTCTTCAGTAATTCTGTCTTGAATCCTGAGTGCTAACCTATCAGCTTGTCTTGATTTGCTTGGGTTGACAAGTGGCATGTTGATCAGGTCAAGACCTTCATAGTAGTCCAAATTTTGAAAATTGAACACTTCTTTTTGCCCTTGAACTATGTGAAGAATGAGGGCTCTTCTATCAGCATCATACCTCCACCCAATATTGTAGTTTGAAGTTCCTTGAGGTGGAGATGACACAGCCCTTGGAATGCCTTCATCAAAGAGACTCCTAATGATAGAGTCAATTATGTCCACATTAATATGAACTTGAGGAAGTTGCTGAGTATGCACAGTTGCAAGTGAGGATGGTGAATCCTCAATGTCCATACTCCTTGAAGAACTCCCAGGTTTTGTGACTGTAATGACTTTCTCCTCCTTTTTGGTAGCATCACCCTCTTGCATAGGTGAGCTAGAGGTTAGGTCAAACACATTCACAGGTTCTTGTGTTTCTGGTTGAGCTCTTCTTAAAGGTCTCCCAGCTAGTTTTTCCCTGAGATAAGATATCTCAAGTTGCTGATCATTGACCCTATTATGCAAGGTAGTCACCTGAGATTCAAGGTGACTAACCTTAGAGACTAAATAGGAGCATGTTTTTGATAGTTTTTGCACCTTTAGTCTCAGATTCCCCTCTTCATCAGAAGAATCATTGGGGGATGAGATGATTGGACCAAAGTCCTCTCTCTCACCACCAGCCTCAGGTTCTTGGCTGCTGGATTTCCTCTGCACATTGACATCCTCAGTTGAAGTGTCAATGGGCTAAGTTGTCATGGTTGAGGTCTTTATGATGTAATCACTTGCAGAAGTAAGAGCCTCTTCCATATGGATATCCTGAACAGGTTCAGAAGTATCCACCTTAGTTATGGGTGACTGATGTGGGCTAGACAAAGGAGACTCAGGAGTACTCATCTCTCTTTGAGTAGGGGAAGAGTAGAGAGACTCGTGGTACCCACTGAAACCTAAGTCTTCATCAATATAGAATGAGAGGTTGGGAATGGGTTGATTTAAGTCTAATGGCTGGGGATGGTAACTGTCCCCTGAAGGTTGTTCAATTGAGTGTTGAGACTCAGAGTGAAGGCTTAAGGCAGTTGGGCTTGTTAGCTCATCAGGTGAGCATGAAGAACCTCAGCCCTAATTGTTGAAGAGATGGGAGTGGTTTGCTTCTCAGGAGAAGTGGGAGCTCTAGTGTCCACTTCCTCCTGTATGGGTGAGTATATGGGGGCCTGCACAGACTCAATAGCTTGAGCAGGAGTTTGTTTGGATTTTTTTTGGTAGGTGAGGGTAACTTGGGGCCTTTTTGGTGGTTGAGAGATAGAAGGTGTGGGTTCAACACTAGCTTGTGTTGCTACGTTATCACCTTGAGCAATGAGCTCTAACATTTTTGGGACTAGGGCTGTTTCTACCCCTGAGAAGCCTACAGTTGACTTCTTTATAATTTTAAAAATGTCGGGCTTCATCTATTCCAATTTAAGAATATTATATGTTTCCCTCAACTGTGAGCCCAGTTCATAATTGAGAATGTGTTGAACATATCTAGAAAACATATAATACTCTAAGGAGTCCAAGTTAGCAAGCAAATTTGTATAAACAAATTGAGAGTACCTGAACTTGACCCCTTGAACCATTCCATGTACTATGAAGAAGAGATCCTCAGGAATCTAGTCCCACCCTCCATGCTTGTTTGACAAGCTGTAGATAACCACATGAAGCAGGTATTTCCACTGAGATGAGACCTTTCCTTTCCTGAAGGTCTTTACAGAGAAATCTTTCTCATAGCCCATATGCTCAAAGGAATGATTCACAGCTTCCTTTGGGAAGGACAACTCACCTTCTTCATCATCGAGCTGCAAATGAGTGTTTATGATGGCCGGAGTGATGAAGATTGTCCTCCCTTGCACTGTGGCAGACAGTGCCTTCTCCCTATCTGTGACATCTCGTAAATTTTATTAACTTAGAAGTTATCTTTGTTAAATCTTACAAGGGGTCTTTTATGCCATTTTGAAGCTTTGGGGTTGTTATATTTGATAATTAATTTGGTGATTAATAAATTAATATAATAATAATAACATTATAAGTGATATAATGTTTGCTTATTATTATAAAATTTAAAGTGGTGATAATCTTGAATAAAATAATCACTATTAATATTATAATAATAATAATAATATTAGTGATAATAATATTGATAACAATAATAATAATAACAACAAGATTAATAATAATAATCATAATAAGTGTTAACCTTTGAAATAAATAAAAATAATATAAGTTCTATTATTTTAAAACTTGTATTTAACTAGTTTCAGCATAAAATAATACCATTTTAAACTTCAGGGTTTAAAGTGTAAATTATTTACAACTAATACAAAACTTTAAAACTCAAATAATAACCCTTAGAAACCTCAGGGACCAAATGTGTAATTTTTTCTAAAAGTCCCAAACACCCCGTCGCCTTTTCCCCCGTTTTTCCGGCAGCCACCCTCCGGCGGCTCCGGCGACGCCCGAACACCACCAAACCAATTAATTTTTGATCCGAAACTGATCCTAAACATTTCCAGAAGGTGATTCGAACCTGAACGCATCAATTAACCACCTTTAATCGTCGGTTACTAGACAAATCGAAAGCAAAACCGAAGCATCTTCAAGCTCATAACCGTTCGAGCATTAACACTTCATAATAATCCAATTAAAAGCACCCAAATGATCGATTATCTACACTCAATCGTATACTAACTTCAATTTCATCTAAAATACGCAAAATCATTGAGTTCAATCATCTCTTCAACCGCGACCTGCAACTCTTTCGAAAGGACCTTTCTGAGCTAAATTGGTTACAATTAGTAGAGGGCTACTGATCTTTGTCCACCTCAGAACCTTCATACGAAACTAATTAGATTATTATCAACGTTTATGGTCTGAATCATGCTCAACCTAGCCGCTACGGTTCATCTCTTCTTTTAAACGATTTGGCTTCAATACAGGTGATTAATCGCTCAAACATCTTCGTATTAACATCTTGAACAAAAGCCCTATGTACATTACCGAAATCACCATCGAATTCGAGTTCGATTGGAAGCTAATTCAATCTAGGGTTCTTGGGAAAAGGGGAATCATGTGAAAGTTGGTTTTTAAGAATTAGAAATCATTCTTTGGCAGGCATAGGCGCCCAGCCTAATTGGTAAACACACACCTTGTCCACCTTGAGGTCCCGGGTTCGAACCCGGGCACCTCCTTTTATTTTGTTTTATTTTTTAAGCCTTTTTAATTACATATAAAATTACAGAAAATTTATAATTAATATAAAAATCATTTCTGATAATTAATATAAAGATTTTAGACACTAAAATATTTTCTGAAATTTTTCTAATTTAAATATATTCATAAATATATATATATATATATATATATATATATATATATATATATATATATATATATAAAAATATATATATAAATCTTTTAGTTATTCCTTATAAAATGGATTTAAAATGATTGTTCATACTAATAAATTTTCATTGATCCAAACGTTACTTCTAAAATCATGATTGTTTGTTTTAAAGAAAAAATGTATTTATTTAAATTTTTATATTCAAACTTATTAGTTGTTACAAAAGGTTTTCTTTTAAATTAACTAAACATTTATTTATATTTGATTGGACTTAAAAATATTTATGAACACTTAATTCTTTAAAGAATTAAATTCATAATTGTAATAATTATATATAATTACTTAAAATATTTAAGAATATTTTAGCTAATTAATATTTTGTTATTAATCAAATTGCTATTTTCTTATTATTCTTAGATAATTAACAAGACTTAATTGTATATTGAACCTCATCATTATATTTTATTTCATTTTTTTAAAATACTTAAATACATATATAATTCTTCTAATGGGTTTAAAATGTGAATAATTATGCTATAAATTTAGTTACTTGTCAAAACTCCTTAAAACTATCAAAACCCTAATCATTAATAGAACGTTAAACTTATTATTAACTTTAATCTTTACCTTGTAATATATATGTTAGGTGCCTTGTAATGGATACGTTGGATTATCTTTTAATCTTTTATATCATCTTGAAATGCATATATCAATGTGAGTATTTCCATACCCATTTTGCTTATTTTCACACTTTGGGGTGAAAAATGTTAACTTATATCATTGCACTTGTAAACTTATTTGAGACTTGTAAACTTTATGGCAATTCATCTTGTAAAGTTATGGTTAGTTGAACTTCTGTGGTTACCATGTTATGGCGTTATATGTACAATCATTAACTATTGCTAGCCCAGCGAAGTTATAGATCTATGGGTAAGACAAGCCTGCTCGGTTGATCCAAGTACACTTAGCTGATCGTATATACTTTTAACGTTTGAGACTTGTAAAACTTTTGTCAAGGTTTGATTGTTGCATTGTTCATAACATCCCTAATCACTTTATTCACTAACTTATGACTTGAATTGCCATCTTTTATATACTTATGTATTGAAAACTATGGAATGCTCACCAACATTTTTATGTTGACCTTTTATTTTTAACATGTTTCAGGAATACCCCAGGTTTGTGATCTACTCTTTGAAGCTTGCACATCTAGGAATGGACCTAGATAAATAGATGAATTAAGAATGATTTGTTACACTCTATGTTATGCTTTTAATTTCTTTGAGACTTATGCTTGTAATGTTACATTGAAACTTATGTTTAAATTATATTTGAAATATTAATAGCGTTATGTGGCTGTGAACAATCTTAACCCTCACATCTCGACGTTTCCGCCGTCAAGGTTGGGGTGTGACAGATTGGTATCAGAGCCCATAACTATAGGGATTTAGGATATTAGAAATGGTGACCTAGACTATAGTTGCATGAACCTCATAGAAAGATCCTTATACCTTTGTGCTTACATGTTGTTTGCATGCTACATAATGCTATGCCTTTTGTGCAACTTGATGCCTTAGCATAGGATTGCCTTATGTATGCTTAAACTTAGTTACTTGTCTCCCTAAACTTAACTTTGACCCTTTGACTCTCCCCGACAAATGAACTTCCTAAACCTATTCTCAACGACATGTGGAATCTACACTTATCATCTAGGTTCAATTCCTTAGACTCTATGTCTAATCTATGAAAATCTCATCAAGGTTTTGATTTCATAAACCAAAGAAATTTGTGTGACACATAGACACCTGTATTCTGGATTTCCTGGCAAAAGGCTTTCGGGCTAAGGCAAGCATATCGTATAAATCTCATTGTGAGACTAGTTATGCTTACCTGGTGATTTCTGGGATGAGTGATAAACTATGGTCAACATACACAAGTCTCTATGGCAAATGGGTCAATTTACCTTGACGTGTCAACGATTCCAAATGGTAATGCGTTACCAAATGGAACCATCCTCTACGTATCTTAAAAATCTTTGATTCCTTGAACTAGTATCCCTTCATTCTTATCATACATAATGCTCCTATTAATATTGAACCTACCCTACACTTCAACTCTTACGTTTAAACACCGCTATACGTTGAGCGTTTCATGTAACTATCTCTATATTTTGACCAACGTGAACATGGAACTTAATATACCCAAAGATATTGGGAATCTAAACCGAATGGTCTCAAAATTTTAAACCGTTACTTATGGTTCTCAAGTCTTCCTAAAGATGTGTCCCACAACTAAGAACATGAAATGCTGTAGGTGGAATTTCTACATCTCGAGATACTTTGTCTAGGCAAAGTGTAAATGGTGATTTGACTCGATCATTGAATCCATTTACTTGACTCGAAACCCTTGAGATGAGTGATCGCTTATAAGTACGCATGTCCCTAATAAGGTTATGGTTGACCTCATGTCTTGAGGGGTTCATGTATTTCCTTCAATTGTGAATCGAATGTTCACATCTCTTTGTGGTGTTGAATAATTTCCTGCCCTTGAATTCGTCTTCCCGATTGAAACCATCTAAGATTTGAACACCACAACAACTTCTGTTATCTTGAACTTTGATCTTAAGCTTGTAAGCATGATTTTTCCTTTTGTTACATTGATGTAACCTGCAATTTCCCGAATTTCTAATTGATATTATTTTCCTTTCGTCGTTAAATCAAACTCCGTACCGTCTGCACCGTGAGAAATGCGAGGGTTTGCAAGTCAACCTATGATTAAGAACACTCGTATCTCCTAAATGATTCTAACTCATCAAAACAGGGGCGATTCCCTTACTTTGATGATTCTCTATTCGTTTCGATAAATGTTTTCCAATTGTGGTTTATAAAAAAATTTCATCCTCTGGATCGGGGTGATTTCCTTATCCCGAGGATTGACTTCAATTATTTTCTTTGGAATGGCATTTCACAAATGACATGATCTCACCAAAATAGGATTGTAACCCGTACTTTGGTGACAAATGTCACTCTTCGATTGTTTTCTTGCTATTATCATCAAGATAGGCGTGAATTCCATACCTTAATGATAAGATCATCTTTATGAATTGTATTTGTTCAAATGAGACGACTTCATCAAAGTAGGAGTGAATTCTGGATTTTGATGAAGAAGTTCATCTTGTTATATTTTGTTTTTGTAAAACTTCACCGTTAAGATAGGAGTGATTTCCCTTACCTTAATGGTGAGTTACCTCGTCTTATTTCTGTGGATCCTCAACAAGGAGTTGGGATCGAACTTTTTGATTGGTGAGTTAGTGGTCATACCTTGGGAATACACCATCAAGTTAGGAGTGAAAACCATACCTTGATGACTATTCTCATTTCTTGATCTCCAACTTACCAAGGTTTTTGTTAGGACCTGGTATTTGAACGAAATACCGAGTGATTGCGTGTTAAACCAACTCAAATAGTGCGGAATCCTATTTGATTGGCGATCCAATCAGTGAGAACACACGATGAATCAATCAAGAATTGACTTCAACGTCAGAAATCGATTAGGAACCGATCTGATGTGTTCTATGAACTTGGAGAACGATTTGGGAGGCTTCTGGACGGCTAGGGTACGTCTGGAGTCGTAATGGGATCAATGCTTTTGTTTTCCCACGAATTGGGTCTATTTATAGGTTAGTATTGGTCAATCGTGCGACTGGGCCATAAGTATGGTTCAGTCGTGCGATTGAACCATGCGGTTGATTCATCCGCACGACTGAGTGTTCAGTCGTGCGATTGAGTCAATCTTATGTGTCAATCATACGACTGATCCAGTCTCCTGGTTTAGTCGTGCGATTGAGTCAATCGTATGAAGTTATTCATGCGTGTGGTCCATTCGCATGGGCCATCCGCATGAGAACTTCATTAAGTTAAGTTTGAATGTTCTATTTAATATAACTTAATGTGCACTCATTCAAACATTCATAAACCCAATCAATTCAATCACAACTCATTAATGAAATATTAAACATCACAAGTAACAACCAATTCATATCATTTCATTAATCAATTACAATTACATCAAAAACAGACAGACAAGTTCATTACATTACAAATCATGATCTAGGGACATACATGTATCAACAAACTCCCCCTTGGACCTAGATCTATCTATTCTCTTGTCTTCTGCATAACCTCCTTATATCTCTTGTACTTCTCCTCTTTAGTGACTCCTGCGTGTATCTCAAAAGCAAAGCAGAGTCTTATGACGTTTTGGAATTGGAGGGCTTGTACAATATCTTGCGTGTCATAGAACAGTGGCCACTTATATAATGTGTAGACATCATTAGCAGATAAGTTGGTTAGCCACATTGGGTCGAATACCCTGATAGTATCCATTTGGCCCTCTCTGTTTAGGACTATGACCGCTTCAGCTGTTCTCCAATCGTAGTACCACCATTTGAAGTGGGGAGTGAAGTCCTGTGGCATTTCCCTTAGAGGGATTCTTGACATAGTGCGCGGAGGACTCCACTTCAGCACAATCTTTGGCTTACCAGTTATGGGATCAACTTCAGAACGTCTGATATACCTCGTAGGTTGTTGAGGTTTGAAGTTGACCCACCTGGTGTGGTACTCTTTCCTCAGGGCAGCCTCAAACCAGCCTGACATCTTCCTCGAGTCAGCATACAGCAGCTTTAGTTTAGCCAGCTGGTTGAGCTCAAAACCAGGTAGAGTCTTCAGATCATGTGGGAACCTGAAGTACTCTATGCCCTGCTCCCTCTTAACAGCATACGCGTTAAGGTCTTCAAAATATGCCCAAGAGATAATCCTGCCCGACACCTTATGGTGTTTCTTGACTTTGTAGAGCTTGGTGTAGGCATCTCTCTTTGGTGCAGCCCGCTGGGCTCTCATTTCCTCAAAACAGGCAGCCCATTCAGCCTTACGAATATCTACATCTGCATTGGAGGCTTGGGCTGTTTCTGCAGTCTTTTCTGCTTCTTGCTCCATCTTGTTGAGTACCTCAAAAGTATCACTGACTAGGGATTCACCCAAATTGGGGACCACATTTCCCTCGGCGTCAGCGTACTGAGGATACTCTTCTGCAGTGATGTCTTCAATCTCAACCTCATCAATGTCGTTCAGTTCCTCATCACTGGTTGAGTCCACTGTTGGAGCATCCTTCACGATTTCATCGGGATTGAGTTTGAACATTTCAGCTATTTGCTCATCAGACAGGTCATGAATTATCTCCCCTTCTTCAGGGGTATAACTCACAGACCGTCTTACTATCCCTTGTAGGTCAAGAATCATAGTTAACTGAGTCTTGACCATTTGAAGGGGAGTAAAGTCAAACTCATCCCTCTGAAAGTTTGGATCTGTTTGATATAAACATTCAACACATAAATCATTAGTAATTAATCAAACAGACATACATTAACTTAACTTAATATATATATACATTTAATACATTTGTTTTTCATTACATGATTCAAGTACAAAGTAAATAAACAAATAAAACATCTAATCAGTACTTTGATCCTGAATCTGTGGTGTGTCGCTCGGAGGAGCAGAAGTAGTGGATGACTGGTCTTGTCGACGTTTGGATCTGCGCTCCTGACCTGAGGCAGAGGCCGATGCAGCCGCATCCCCTCCTTCTGCCTCGTCATCATCATCGTGTCCTTCTGTCCTTTCTTCTTCCGTCTCCTCATCATCATCATCTTCCTCATCCTCATCCTCATCTTCATCATCATCATCTCCGTCGTCTCCGTCACCCTCCTTTAGCTTCAGGGGCTCATCCTTCGACCCCTTCAGCCTCAGCATGATCGTCTTGTTGGTCGACTCCAACTCCTCAATACGTTTGGCGGACTGAGCCTGAGTATCTTGGAGTTGGGACACCTCAACTCTCTGCTGGTCTATGACCCGAGCTTGCTCTGCCAATTGCTGAGATTGGGCAGCAGCCAAGTCGGTCAGTCTGCGGATCTGGGCCGCCTTCTCCTCGTCAGCAGCAAGCAGACGCATAACCATACGGTTTAGCGCTGAGAGCTGCTCCTCTACCCCAATGTGAGGTAGAGTGAATCCATGTACCTGTGAGGGCTGGGCTGACGGTCCAGCCTGATGTGTGGTGGTGGTGGCAGTGGCTGTGGTGAATATGGGTCGGTGAGCTGATGGTGGTGAAGTGGGGGTGAATGGTCTGGTGATGGATGGGATAGATATAGTGGTGGTGGGTAAGGTGGTGGATGTGGTAGTAGGAGTAGTGGCTGTGGTGGCTGTGGTGATGGGTGGAATCTCAGTAGTGGTGGTGGTGGTGGCTGTGGTGGTAGAAGTGGTAGTCACGAAGGTCAACCGACGCTTCTTCTTCTTCAACCCATGTGGTTGAGCCATCCGCTTCCTCCTGGTCCCGGAGGAAGTGGATGCTCCCCCTGCAACTCTGCTACCTGACCCCGGAACATAGTTGGGGTCAGTATCTCTCTCCGAGGAGTCCCTTGGGTGCTCACCAACCACCTTTAGCCCGTGGTCTGTGGGAACGACTTTGCTTCCCACAGTCCTGGTGAGGGGCTCCTCGTCTGACTCCTCCTCCTCAATGTCACCAGCGACAAACTCCTGATGGAAGCCGGCCATCTCTGCGACCTCTCCGGCAGTGGCTGACCCCGGGGGAATAATCTCTGTATCTGTGCCTCTAGATGGGGCAGGCATGTCATCCCGGCATCGCCGCTATCATCATCATCAGAGTCTGTCTCTGGGATAGCAAGTGCTCCACATCTGAGTCACTGTCCTCGTGGCGCCACTTCCTCTTCGCTGGCGCCACATAATCAACCCGGGCCAGATGCCCAAATAACCTCCTGACAGGGGGCTTCACCTGCTTCCCCCTGTAGACCTTCATCCTGCCGAGAGTCGTGTCGTCCATGACCTCGAGGATAACAGCGTCCTCCTTCTCCTTCGGCAGGGAAGGAAGCTTCTGATCAATGATCATCTGTAAAAATCTGGGGTACATACAGAAGCCTTCCTTCCCCTTCCCCTCGAGGTTCTCCACCAAGTAACTGAAAATCATCCTGGAGAAGCTGAACGGATGGTTCAGCACCAACGCTGCGTAAGCGTTCTGGATCTGGTCCGAGAGCTCATCAAATCCACCCTTCCGTGATGCTATACACTTCAGCAGCACGTGCGCCAAGTACTTAAACTGGGGACAGAGGTTACTCTTGTTGAGTACCCCGGCATTAATGTCCCCAGAGTACTTGGCCTCATGAAGCATCCACGGACAGTGAGGGGGTGTAAACGTGTGGGACACTCAGCATCGTCCCCAAACTGAAGTACTATCCTCAGATCCTCCTCAGAAACGGTGATAGCCTCACCGAAGATCGAGCTCCTGATGCAGTGAGGCTCGGTGGATCTGTCTACCGATGCGCCATCCCAAAAGGCCTGCTGCACTGATCTGTACGGTGTGCAGGGAGTGGATATAGCGTGAGCGATCCTGGATCTCTGTAGAAAAGTGATAATGCCAGCAAAGTCGGCTGCATTCCTGGAAGTCAAGTCCAGGTGAGCACAAATGTTGTGCTTAGTGCTCATATTCCATCTACTCGCCATCTGTAACACATAATAACATAAACGTTAGTTTCATTGGCTAAGAGTATAGAGCAACACTTAAACTTTGAATAAAAATATCTGTCATGCGACTGAGAGTGTACGACTGGAGACAGTCGTGCGACTGAATCATGCGATTGAGGTTCAGACGTGCGATTGACCTCATACGCACGACTGAGTGTGCGACTGGACTCATGCGCATGAACTCTTGTGCGGTTACACCAGTCGTGCGACTGAGTCTCATTCGCATGGTTCAGTCGTGCGATTAAGTGATTCGCACCCTTCAGTCGTGCGACTGAAGTTCATCAGGACGACCAGTCGTCTGTCTCATTTGTTCAGTCGCCCAAGATCGAATCTACGCAGATACGTCTTATCATTCAATTAACCGGTTCTTTAGTGTCGCCTACTCTTCCCTAATAACCTATTTTAACCAATTTTAACATATTACTTAGTTTTAATAGGTTATTAGGGTTTGAAGTTCGCGGTTCGCCTGTTACAGTCGTATTCATCAATTAGGGTTTCATTCTGTCTGATTTCGATGGAATAAGACTTCAATATACCTGTACTATGATGAGCGAACGTTAGAATCACAGAATCAGCAAGAAAAATCAAACAGAGAAAATTTGGGCAGAGTAACGGTACTATATGCGATTTAGGGGCGATTTTGCGAATGAGGAGTCTCTGCGACCGACTCCCCTCTATTTATATCCACCCTAGATCCAATCGTGCGACTGAGTTCATTCGCACTTTCAGTCGTGCGAGTGGGACTCAGTCGTGCGATTGGGTCAGTCGCCCTTCTCCAGTCGTCCGACTGAAGTTCAGTCGTGCGACTGACTCACTCGTTCGCATTTAGCATCCGATTGGACTAATCGTATGTTCCATTCGTGCGAATGGACTTCATTCGTATGGTTAGACCATACGTATGGTCCATTCGTGCGAATGGGTCATACTTAGTTAATTTTTCTGCTATTTTCCCAATTTACCTTTAACTCTTTTATATTAGTTTAATTAACGTTATGAACTATTGATCATCTCAGACATGATCCTTTTAATCTAGAAAACACATTGATCACCTCAGACGTGATCCTTTTAACCACTTTGGTCACCTCAGACGTGACCCTTTTAAAAATACTTTTCACCGCAGACGTGACTGATATAACTTTTCAAAGAACATATGGTCATCTCAGACATGACCCGTTTTAGTGAGTTTATTCCTTCTGATTTTCCTGATGTAGTCCGACACTGACTCAAGTTAAAACTTAAAACAAACGAACTAATTTAAGAAGGTAAACTAATTACATAATCAGACATATTTTTGGCTTTTTGTGAGAGATAAATCCAGAGATTGATATCTACGGGATTTGGATCGGGAGTAGATAGCTTCAACTTAGGTTGATCACATCTGGACCAATTCAATTTTTGGAATCATACAGGCAATTCAAATCATTTGAGACTTGTTATAAAACCTTTTGATGCTCAAGTTCTCGATGTTCATCCAGAGTCATTAGCAACATAAGGAAATCATACTGAAACTCTTAGGTTTTCACATTGATTTGGACCTTTGAGAAAGTAGCCACAATGATTGTCAGTATGTTTGTCCACTTAAATCCATACACAGACTTTCGACACAGACTGGTGACTTATTTAGGTGTAATTATTTCAACTAACACTTGTGGATCCCACACTTATATGGTAATCAACATCCCTCAGGAGCTTTTGAGCGGTCTACGGGTATTGTTACAAGAAGAGACTATTCTTAGAGCTTTCAAAGAGAAGCCTGTCCTCAGGTCAGTGCCATCGCACAGCAGAGAGGCGGCAAACAACAATGAATTCTAGAATATCTAGGTTATGCTTATCCTCAGGTCAGTGCCATCGCACAGCAGAGAGGCACATAACCTATCTCCTTGTTAGAGCAGCTTATTTTATTTTGCACAAAATGCACCAACAACCTAAGTCATTAGCTTTATTGCATTTGTCTTTCATTTTTTTCTTTGCTTTGCTCTAGTTATGGTCATCCGCACACATTTGTGGCGTTTAATTGCTCATTACCCCTTATTGGGATATTGTTGATTGTGTTAACCAGTGATAAGATGGACGCCCACAGTCAGTTGAACACTTTAGTTTTATCTTGAAATCACCAATCAGGTCTAGTTGTCTATTGTGTTGAATCTACCAACATATCATATATGGTCTAGCAGCCTCTAAGTCTACTTTCTTTGTGTCACCTTAGGAGTTGCCAGTTTTCTATCATCTTTCCTTTTGGTATTGCTTAGACTACACAGATTTATTACTTTGAACTTTTGCACATTACTAACACTTAAATTTTAAAGTCCCTCTTGATTTGTTCCTGTGTACTATCATTTTCCAAAGGTATTGAATCGGTATCACAGATACAGTCTACCTTATTTCAGCTCGCTACTCCTTCTCCCTCATTTTTTTTTTTTTTTTTTTTTTTTTTTTTTAATGTTAACTTGCTGACATATTCTCCCCCTAAAATACTAAAATCATTTCTGGTTTAATTATTTTAGGATTTTAATAAACAGCAAGAGAACATGAGTTTAAAATAAAATTAAAATCAAATAACCAAATCAAAATAAATAAAATAAAATAAAATTTAAGTACACGACATCGGACTACACATTTTCATCATCAGGAATTACCTCACTTTTCTTTTTAACACCGTTGACCTCTAATAAATATTGAAAACGTGGTTTATCAAAGGCTTTAGTATAGAGGTCAGCGCGTTGAAAATCAGTATTAATTTTAACCACATCAATTAAGTTCTTTTCAAAACAATCCCTTATGAAATGGTATTTAATACCGATGTGTTTGGTCTTAGGATGTTGGACCGGATTTTTAGTTACTGCAATTGCAGCAGAGTTATCAACAAAAATAGGAGTAGATGAGAATTTTAAACCGTAATCCCGCATTTGCTGTTGAATCCAGATGATTTGAGAACAGCAACTTGCAGCAGCAACATATTCGGCTTCACAGGTTGACAAGGCAACCGATGTCTGCTTCTTACACTGCCAGGTAACTAATCTTCTCCCAAAGAATTGACACCCTGCTGATGTAGACTTGTAGTTCATCTTGCAGCCTCCGTAATCCGAGTCACTATACGCGGTAAGCTCAAAGTCATCATCATGAGGGTACCACAGTCCAAGTGTAGGTGTACCCTTCAGATAACGAAAGATCCTCTTGACCCCAATCAGATGGTTGACCTTTGGTTTAGCCTGATATCTTGAGCATAGACATGTAGCATACATAATATCAGGTCTTGAGGCAGTGAGATACATGAGAGATCCGATCATTCCTCGGTACATGGTGGCATCTACTAGATCTCCATTATCATCCGGTGCTATATCATGATTAGTAGCAAGTGGAGTCCCAGCAGCAGAAGCATTCTCCATGTCAAAGCGACTGAGAATGTCTCCTACATACTTGGTCTGATGTAGAAAGATCCCATTAGGTGTTTGATCCACCTGTAACCCGAGAAAGAACTTCATCTCCCCCATGGCACTCATCTCAAATTCTTTCTTCATTACTGCTTCAAACTCTTTACATAACTCTTCGTTCTTTGACCCGAAGATTATGTCATCAACGTATATCTGTACAAGCAGCAGGTCGCCATCCTTTTCCTTAATAAACAGTGTACAGTCAATTACTCCCCTGCGAAAGCCGTGTTTCACAAGATGAGTTGAGAGTTTCTCATACCAAGCTTGAGGAGCTTGATGAAGCCCATATAACGCTTTGTCAAGCTTGTAGACTCTATCCCGATGATAGGGATCTTCAAAACCCTCTGGTTGACTCACGTAGACTGTTTCTCTGATTTCCCCATGAAGGAATGCACTCTTTACATCTAATTGGTAACTTTGATCTTCATGTACGATGCATAGGCGAGGAAGATACGAATCGCTTCCATCCTTGCCACGGGTGCAAACACCTCATTGTAGTCAATTCCCTCGACTTGGCGAAAACCTTGAACCACCAGTCGAGCTTTGTTCCTGATAATGACCCCTTGGTCATCCTTCTTGCATTTTAGTACCCATTTAGTGCCAATGACTTTAGCACCTTTAGGTTTATCAACTAGTGTCCATACACCTAACTTCTTAAACTGCAGAAGTTCTTCTTGCATGGCACTCACCCACGCCTCATCATTGAGTGCTTCACTGACGTATTTTGGCTCAACCTGCGAGACAAAACATCGATAGGCACCATCATGAATGTAACCTTTCTCCATAACCGAGGCGTAATCAGCTGAGTACAACTGATTTCGGGTTTGTACTCCTGATCTGACATCTCCAATGACATTGTCAAGGGGATGATAAACATTTAGTCGTGATCCTGGAGTAGTAGGAACAGCTACCTCAGAGCCAAGATTATGAACATTTGGTTCTGCATCTGAGGTAGTTGGAGTTTGAGGTTCTGAAGTCGAAGGTGCATCACTCGTAGATGCTTGTGGACTTGCTGGTACTGGAACCTGTTCCTCCTGACTGTTCTGGTCATCTCCTTCAGCTTCATCTTCAGAGGAGGAGTCACTGTCGTTGACTACTCCCCCTGACAGAGTAGATGATTCTCCCTGTGTGTTAGATGGTGTATTCAGAATATCATACATCATCCTAGTTGCTAGCTCATCATCCGAGGGAGAGAGAGGTATGTTGAAGGATTTGAAGAATCCATCATAATCGAAGAAGTAGGCGGGTCCTTTTCCTGTAGGTGGTGTGGTATATCTCTGAACGTCGACATTACACCACACTTCTACAAGACCCGTTGAGTTATTGTAAACTCGCTTATTCGGTATGTTGTATCCTAGAAAGATTCCTTCATCTGCCTTCTCGCTGAATTTTCCTTCTAGAGTCTTCTTCAGAAGGGTACACGGTGCGCCAAAAGGTTCAAGATACTCCAAATTCGGTTTGCGTCTTTGGAGTAGCTCATAACATGTCTTTCCGTGGCGCTTGACTATTAGGACTCGATTCAGTGTATAACATGCGTTTGCTACTGCCTCATTCCAGAATTGGATAGGCAGTTTCGAGTCCGCTAGCATAGTCCGTGCAGTCTCTATCAAGCTTCTATTTTTCCTCTCAGCAACTCCATTCATCTGAGGCGTGTATGCTGAAGTGAATTGGTGAACAATCCCCTTTTCCTTGCAGTATGCCTCCATCCATTGATTCTTGAATTGGTCCCGTTGTCTGAGCGTACTTGTCTAACCTTTAGCTTGTAGAGAGATTCCAGAGTGGTGACTAATTCCTTGAATGATTCAAATGTTTCTGATTTGGATTTCAGAAACATTACCCAAGTGAACCTTGAGTAGTCATCAGTGACCACAAAACAGTACAGATCGCCTGCAATGCTCCTTGTACTGACTGGACCAAACAGATCCATGTGAAGAAGTTCAAGAGGAAGTTCTATTGAATGAACTTTCTTTTCCTTATGAGACTTCTTTGTCTGTTTGCCTTTCTTGCAAGCTACACAAAAGTCAGGAAGTTGGAAGTTTTTGACATTTACTCCTCTCACTAAGTCCTTCTGAATCAAGTGATTCATCTTCCTTTGACTAATGTGTCCCATTCTCCTATGCCAGGAGATTGAGTCCTTCTCAGTAGCTTTCGATAGAAAGCACTGCACTTCATGACCCGTTGGAGCAGCTGTTGACAGATCCAAGACATATAGGTCCTTATATCTTGAAGCAGTCATCAGGACTTGGTCCTCTGGAATCATATAGTCTTTCTTCAGCACGTAACACTTGTTGTTGTCGAAGATGACTTTAAATCCTTTATCGCAGATTTGGGAAACAGAAAGCAAGTTATTTTGAAGTTGTTGAACGTAGTTCACCTTATCAAACTTAACTTTCTGATTTCCCACTTCTCCCTGTGCAGTGATGTATCCTCCCTTGTTTCCTGCAAAGGAAACATGCCCTCCTTTTATTTGTTTGACATTTGATAAAAGGGCTCTATTTCCTGTCATGTGCCTGGATGCTCCGCTGTCTATAATCCACGTGTTAGTCTCAGCGCTATACCGAACACCCTGTGTTGTTTCAGAAGAGTTAGCCATCAACGCAGCATCAGACGTCTCTGGTTCTGGTGATTCTGACTTTTCTGAATCTGACTTGGAAGTTTCCTCCTTTGGTGTGTAACTGACTTCAGCTGCAGTTGTTTCTTCACAGTGTGACATTGCTATATCAACTGCTATATCACCTTCACTCGCAGAATCATCATCAATATCTTCAACACTGGCAATGTTGGATTCTGGGGTGACAAATCTAAAACTCCAGTCCTGTCCTTCATCATCATGAGCAGTCAAGGCTTTTGGGTCCTTGTTTGATGAAGTAGAACTAGAGGCTTGCTTGTCTTGGTGAGTAAAGGATGAGAACGGGTTCCCATTACCCGTCTTCTTTGGTTTGACACATTCCCTCTTGAAGTGCCCTTTCTCTCCACAGTTGAAGCAAGTCACCTTGCTCTTGTCAAAACCAAATGTAGTATCCTTAGTAGCTATCAAGTTCTGTCCAGTCTTCTTAACAAACTTCTTCGCCCTTCGGACAGCGCTAGCTAAGGCCCACATTATATCCATCCTTTCCAGCTCCATTTCATCTACCTGCTCGTAGTCTTCATCAGCCAAATGACAGTTACCAATCTTCCCAGCTACAAGTCCATCATATGAGTGAACTACTGCGGCGAGAAGGTCCATATGCTCTCGTGCTACTTCTACAGTCACATTACCGAGGTTCTCGGTCTTCAATTTGGTAGCACTTGCTTCTGATCCAATATAATGGGTACATGATGACCCTGACGTGTCTGATCCAGAAGTAGAAGCATGTGAAGGACCTGACGAGCTAGACACAAATGCAGTCTGGAGAGGTGCTCCAGATGTCTTAGCTTGAGGCGTGGCATTGTATAAAGCTGGGTTTTGTGTATATGATGACTTCTGTGCTCTATACTTCATCCTTAGAGCTTCTTCACGCAGTCTAAGAATAAAGTCATTTATATCCAGCTTTATAAGTATACCATTCTGTCTAAGGTTAGACACGAATGAGGCCCACTTATCAGGCAATCCATCAGCGAAGTTGCTTACTTTCTCTTCCATAGTAGTTTCCACTCCATGTGTATGCAACTCGCTCATCAAGTGGTAGAATCTGTCTATGACTTCATCTAAACCCTCGTTACCAATTGACGAGAAGTTATCGAACTCCTTTGCTTTGATTGCCTTTAACGATGCATTCCCATCATACCTTTTCTCTAGCTCATCCCACAGTTTCTTGGACTGCTTGTTCTCTGAGTACTGGTGGAATATATCTTTGGGGATAGACTGAGTTATCATAGCATAAACTCTTTTCTCAGCATTATACTTTACTTTCTGAGCATCAGTCATCCCACTCAACGTTAGTTTCACTCCATCTGCTCCCACCGGTGTACTATACCCTACTTCGATAGCTTCCCACAGATTAGGATCTACTCCATTGAGGTAGATCTCAAAACGTTGTTTCCAGTGAGGAAACTCATCTAACGTCAAGAGCTTTGGTGGTTTATTGTGAATACCCACCTCACTCTCAAGCAGCAGCAGGTTCTGTATTCTTGAGTCCTTCCCCGCAGTAAAGGCTGACATCTGATCTTCCATGGTTACTAAACTTAGAGTCTAATCAAATCAACTTTAACTGGTGCGACTGAAGAATGCGAATGGTCCTCTCGTGCGATTGGTTCAACCGTGCGACTGAACAGGGCGATTGGTTCAGTCGTGCGAATGAATCTGGTTCGTGTGAGCTATGCGAACGAAAGGGTTCAGTCGTCCGAATGAAGGTGCGACTAGGTCCAGTCGTGCGAATGAGCACTGCGAATGAGTCTAGTCGTGCGAATGAGTCACTCGTGCGACTGAAGCTGCTGTTTTGCGAAAATTTCTAGGTTTGACGGGTTTCAGCCGTAAAAATTCGAAATTTTGCAAGTCCAAATCGTCTAAGTCCGTAGAAACTGAACTTCAATGAGCAGGGAACGTCCAAGATCACTTTTGATGCAAAAGATTGCGTTTTTCGTGCAAAAACACAAACTTTTATGCAATCTTGATTGAATCAACACGAAATCAAGAGCCAAAGCTCTGATACCACTTGTTAGGAATGAAATACCGAGTGATTGCGTGTTAAACCAACTCAAATAGTGCGGAATCCTATTTGATTGGCGATCCAATCAGTGAGAACACACGATGAATCAATCAAGAATTGACTTCAACGTCAGAAATCGATTAGGAACCGATCTGATGTGTTCTATGAACTTGGAGAACGATTTGGGAGGCTTCTGGACGGCTAGGGTACGTCTGGAGTCGTAATGGGATCAATGCTTTTGTTTTCCCACGAATTGGGTCTATTTATAGGTTAGTATTGGTCAATCGTGCGACTGGGCCATAAGTATGGTTCAGTCGTGCGATTGAACCATGCGGTTGATTCATCCGCACGACTGAGTGTTCAGTCGTGCGATTGAGTCAATCTTATGTGTCAATCATACGACTGATCCAGTCTCCTGGTTTAGTCGTGCGATTGAGTCAATCGTATGAAGTTATTCATGCGTGTGGTCCATTCGCATGGGCCATCCGCATGAGAACTTCATTAAGTTAAGTTTGAATGTTCTATTTAATATAACTTAAAGTGCACTCATTCAAACATTCATAAACCCAATCAATTCAATCACAACTCATTAATGAAATATTAAACATCACAAGTAACAACCAATTCATATCATTTCATTAATCAATTACAATTACATCAAAAACAGACAGACAAGTTCATTACATTACAAATCATGATCTAGGGACATACATGTATCAACAGTTTTAATCAAGTGACAAGAAACATGTAGTAACTTGAAGGGTGAACCAATGTTAGTGTTTGGACCTATCAAGCCAAAGCATGATTTCTGAACTTGAAAGGAGACCCGATCACTCTAGGTTGATTTTGATTCCAAGCTTGGAGCATTTAAATTTTTAAATTGATTTCTTTCCCTTTATCTTCATGTTTTGACTCGATCTAGCTACATCGAACCATTTATTTCTTACTTATCAACTTTCATTTTGAGTTATCATCAACGCATGATTGTGTGATGGTAGTCTTCTTAAATAATCTTTCTACTAAATAAAGACATTAACAACTTGTGGTTATGTCTTTCTAGTCATACGAATGTTCTCGACCGTACTTATGGGTTTGATGAATTACGTATGCAATCTATATTTGGAAATTTGTTACCTTGCAAGACATGGTTACAAATGCATGTCTTATTATTTGCGTTACTTCTTGAACCACTTTTGAACCCTTAACCTTGGAAAATCTTTAAAACTCTATCTTGGTTTCGACTAACGAGACTTGATATTACTTACATTGTGACGTGGAGTTTCATAAACCTTCGTAACTTGTAGTCATGAATTTGGCATAGAAGAAAAGACATAACTTGGTATGGGTCCAAGTGTCTTACCTTCACATATGACAAAGTCTAACATTCGTGTTCCTATGAATCTCATGTTTAACTTTTCATCACTAAGTGCCTCTTATCTTAGATGTCATGATGACAAATGGTGCATTATAGACCGATTAACTAGTTTCATATTGACTCATGTGGGTTAACGGGTCGAGAAATTGGCTCGTATCTATCCCAAATAGTCGTATACCGTGGTATGTCGTTAAACATCGATCATTAATTTGGATGATCAATTCATTTTCTACTGTTAATAATGTTCCTAACCATCGTCGTGAACTTATTCCAAAATCTTCGCATATCGTATTATTCTTAGACCGATGATTGGTCAAAGGAGAGATACATATTCACAAGATATGCGTTAAGATCGTTTCATATAGTGACGTTTGGGATTCTTAAATCCTGACGGTTAACCTTTCTTATTCTTGTTGGTCCTTCTTGATTTCCAGACATCATTTTACTACGAAATTATATTTTAGAAGTTGTGATTTATAGATCTTAGGTACCACGGTAATTCGTCATCGTTTTTCAACGTTTCATCTCGCGTTTATTATGTTAAGAATCTTGTAAGATTACATAAAGTGAAGCGTTCCACTTGTAATCAAACGTCAAACACTGTTCGTTGACCACTTACCTTTCATTATAAATCCTTTGTTCTTCTAAGTTCATTTTAATTTCGGGACGAAATTCTTTTAAGTTGGGGAGACTGTGACATCTCGTAAATTTTATTAACTTAGAAGTTATCTTTGTTAAATCTTACAAGGGGTCTTTTATGCCATTTTGAAGCTTTGGGGTTGTTATATTTAATAATTAATTTGGTGATTAATAAATTAATATAATAATAATAACATTATAAGTGATATAATGTTTGCTTATTATTATAAAATTTAAAGTGGTGATAATTTTGAATAAAATAATCACTATTAATATTATTATAATAATAATAATATTAGTGATAATAATATTGATAACAATAATAATAATAACAACAAGATTAATAATAATAATCATAATAAGTGTTAACCTTTGAAATAAATAAAAATAATATAAGTTCTATTATTTTAAAACTTGTATTTAACTAGTTTCAACATAAAATAATACCATTTTAAACTTCAGGGTTTAAAGTGTAAATTATTTACAACTAATACAAAACTTTAAAACTCAAATAATAACCCTTAGAAACCTCAGGGGACCAAATGTGTAATTTTTTCTAAAAGTTCCAAACACCCCGTCGCCTTTTCCCCCGTTTTTCCGGCAGCCACCCTCCGGCGGCTCCGGCGACGCCCGAACACCACCAAACCAATTAATTTTTGATCCGAAACTGATCCTAAACATTTCCAGAAGGTGATTCGAACCTGAACGCATCAATTAACCACCTTTAATCGTCGGTTACTAGACAAATCGAAAGCAAAACCGAAGCATCTTCAAGCTCATAACCGTTCGAGCATTAACACTTCATAATAATCCAATTAAAAGCACCCAAATGATCGATTATCTACACTCAATCGTATACTAACTTCAATTTCATCTAAAATACGCAAAATCATTGAGTTCAATCATCTCTTCAACCGCGACCTGCAACTCTTTCGAAAGGACCTTTCTGAGCTAAATTGGTTACAATTAGTAGAGGGCTACTGATCTTTGTCCACCTCAGAACCTTCATACGAAACTAATTAGATTATTATCAACGTATGGTCTGAATCATGCTCAACCTAGCCGCTACAGTTCATCTCTTCTTTTAAACGATTTGGCTTCAATACAGGTGATTAATCGCTCAAACATCTTCGTATTAACATCTTGAACAAAAGCCCTATGTACATTACCGAAATCACCATCGAATTCGAGTTCGATTGGAAGCTAATTCAATCTAGGGTTCTTGGGAAAAGGGGAATCATGTGAAAGTTGGTTTTTAAGAATTAGAAATCATTCTTTGGCAGGCATAGGCGCCCAGCCTAAATGGTAAACACACACCTTGTCCACCTTGAGGTCCCGGGTTCGAACCCGGGCACCTCCTTTTATTTTGTTTTATTTTTTTAAGCCTTTTTAATTACATATAAAATTACAGAAAATTTATAATTAATATAAAAATCATTTCTGATAATTAATATAAAGATTTTAGACACTAAAATATTTTCTGAAATTTTTCTAATTTGAATATATTCATAAATATATATATATATATATATATATATATATATATATATATATATATAAATATATATATAAATCTTTTAGTTATTCCTTATAAAATGGATTTAAAATGATTGTTCATATTAATAAATTTTCATTGATCCAAACGTTACTTCTAAAATCATGATTGTTTGTTTTAAAGAAAAAATGTATTTATTTAAATTTTTTATATTCAAACTTATTAGTTGTTACAAAAGGTTTTCTTTTAAATTAACTAAACATTTATTTATATTTGATTGGACTTAAAAATATTTATGAACACTTAATTCTTTAAAGAATTAAATTCATAATTGTAATAATTATATATAATTACTTAAAATATTTAAGAATATTTTAGCTAATTAATATTTTGTTATTAATCAAATTGCTATTTTCTTATTATTCTTAGATAATTAACAAGACTTAATTGTATATTGAACCTCATCATTATATTTTATTTCATTTTTAAAATACTTAAATACATATATAATTCTTCTAATGGGTTTAAAATGAGAATAATTATGCTATAAATTTAGTTACTTGTCAAAACTCCTTAAAACTATCAAAACCCTAATCATTAATAGAACGTTAAACTTATTATTAACTTTAATCTTTACCTTGTAATATATATGTTAGGTGCCTTGTAATGGATACGTTGGATTATCTTTTAATCTTTTATATCATCTTGAAATGCATATATCAATGTGAGTATTTCCATACCCCTTTTGCTTATTTTCACACTTTGGGGTGAAAAATGTTAACTTATATCATTGCACTTGTAAACTTATTTGAGACTTGTAAACTTTATGGCAATTCATCTTGTAAAGTTATGGTTAGTTGAACTTCTGTGGTTACCATGTTATGGCGTTATATGTACAATCATTAACTATTGCTAGCCCAGCGAAGTTATAGATCTATGGGTAAGACAAGCCTGCTCGGTTGATCCAAGTACACTTAGCTGATCGTATATACTTTTAACGTTTGAGACTTGTAAAACTTTTGTCAAGGTTTGATTGTTGCATTGTTCATAACATCCCTAATCACTTTATTCACTAACTTATGACTTGAATTGCCATCTTTTATATACTTATGTATTGAAAACTATGGAATGCTCACCAACATTTTTATGTTGACCTTTTATTTTTAACATGTTTCAGGAATACCCCAGGTTTGTGATCTACTCTTTGAAGCTTGCACATCTAGGAATGGACCTAGATAAATAGATGAATTAAGAATGATTTGTTACACTCTATGTTATGCTTTTAATTTCTTTGAGACTTATGCTTGTAATGTTACATTGAAACTTATGTTTAAATTATATTTGAAATATTAATAGCGTTATGTGGCTGTGAACAATCTTAACCCTCACATCTCGACGTTTCCGCCGTCAAGGTTGGGGTGTGACACCATCCATAATGACCTCTTGGCAGGTCTTCCAAAATTCAAGCAGATGATCCTCATAGAGAGTAGGATCAATGGTTAGGGAGGTGGAGTAGTTTGATAGAGCTAAGAAACGACAAATCTCTGAGAAACTTTCATCTTTCTCAGAGCTTAACAAAGCAACTTGGTTATGTTGCCTGTGAAGTTGCATGGAGAAATCTTGGTTGTTTCTAAGGTTTAGGTTGGCCATTTTAGAAGCTTAAAGATGAAGAAAGATGAAGAACAAAAGGCGGTTTAGGAGAATTTAGGTTTAAGGAATAGTGTAATTTAGGAAGATAGTGAAAGAGTGGGAACTGTTGGGCATTTATGTGAAAAGAATTTGAGAAAACGTTAATGGAAGAGGATAAACTTTGAAATCCGGATGTCAGTCCCACCTCTGAAAAGTAGTTTACTTTTGCCCAAAAAGTTGTTTTCTTGGAAGTCGAGACATCTTCCGAAGGTTATTTGCTTCAGAAGTTCTTAGAAAAAGCTTTCGAAGGCAAATTTACTTCGAAAGAGATTTCAAAGGTTTTTGAGAATTTTTCTTCGGAAGAAAATTTACATTTAGAGATTTTTATTCTAAGAATAAAAACTTCCGAAGGTAAATTGCTTTCGGAAGAAACTTGTTCTTTGAAAACATACAAAGTACTTAAGTTGATTTTAAGCTTCGGAAGATATTTCAGAAATTTTTTCCAAAGGTAAATTCACTGAAGCAATTATTTGTTTACTAAGAAATAAACTTCTTCCAAAGGTAATTTTGGATCTTCCGAAAACATCAAGATTTTCAAAAATCTAAGAAAAGTCTTTTGAAAAGATTTTCTTCCAAATAAAACAAGGGCTTATGAAGGTGATGACACAAAGGTTTTAGAAATAAATATGATTAAGTTTTAAGAAAAGCTATTCAAAGTTAATCATCCCAATAGCTGATACAAGATATTTAAATATCTGCTCATCAAAAGCTTTGGTGAACAGATCAGCATATTGTTCATTTGTGTTAACTTTGACTAGTTTGATTAATCCCTTTTCTAAGTTATCTTTAATCAAATGATACCTAATATTAATATGCTTTGTCCTTGAGTGCTGCATAGGATTCTCTGTGATGGAGATAGCACTATTGTTGTCTATGTGGATAGGAGTCTCTTTAAAGTTAAATCCATAGTACAACATCTGATTTTGAATCCAAAGCACTTGAGCACAGCAACTTGCAGCAGCATAAGTGTCCATTCGCCCATAGTGTCCATTCGCATAAGTGCCCATTCGCCCATAGTGTCCATACGCCTAAGTGTCCTCATGCGCCTGGAATGGCCATGCGACTGAGTGATGTCCATACGCCCAAATAGGGCTCGTGCACCCGGAAGAACTTAGTTTATTATCTGATTCTCGGGAAAAAAGGGTAAATGTAGGCTTTGACTTGGGAGGTTCCCGGGGGCTATGTAAGTTGACTTTTGAAGTCATAGATGATATGATGGGCATGTATGATGATGTATGATTGATGCTTATGTGATGGTGTATGCGATGTATGATTGATGCTTATGCATGATGGTATGTATGGTGTATGTTATGTATGTATGATGATGTGATGTATGATTGTATGTTATGTTCCTTATTACGTATGATGATGTGACTTTACGTGGTGTGATATTGTTAATAAACGTAAAGTATTATCTTAACGAAGTGAAAGATTTAAGATAATGAAAGTGGAACATAATGAATGAACGAATGAAAAGCCTTGCAAGCAACTGGAAGGAGGTTCACAACTCATTGAGAGTTGTTAGCTTAACTGTGTGTGTCTACAGCGTGCGTTTTGGCTAACTCATAAGGGTTCATACACACAGTAAGAGTTCAGTCTTGGTGACTGCTCCAATACGTGCGATTTCCTAATAACTATGTGTTATACAGCGTGCGATCATGGCAAACCCATAAGAGTTCACACACACAAGAGGAGTATGTCCTAGTGACCACTCCGTACGTGCGTTATAGGGTCCTTGTCGCTTAACCCTAGACGAATTGCGTGGTGCTCTACAGGGGAGGGTTAAGTACATGACAAGACCTAGATAGAAGTGAAAGATAATAAATGTACGAAAATTGCGATATGTACGAAATGTGCAAACGTGCGATATGTATGAACGATGATGAAGATAATAACTATTATCTATGTGTATGTATGATGTGTGATCACGTGCGATAGTAAGGAAAATGTTTTAACGAATGAAAGGTAATGTAATGTTTTTATAAAACTAGAACTCACTCAGCAACACTGACTTTTATGTGTTTCCAGTTGGCAGGTGAGCATTGCTGAGGATGGCACGGGGCAGCTACTCGGCTCATTTTGAATGGCATCCATATTTATAATGCTTTTGTGATGTAATGCTACTATTATTTTGTAACTTGATAACGATGTATTATTTTGCAAAAGCTTTTATGATGAAATGGAATGTTGTTTTAATGTTTCCGCTGCGATATTTCTTCAAGTTAATGAAATTATATGTTTTATACGTGATGATTGGCCAGCTGTAAGCGTCCCGGGAACGGGGTCTTACACAAATTATAAACCAATGTATGTTTTTTGAAAGTTTTAACATGGTTTATGTAAAAATAATATTAAATGATGCCATTTCTTCATGACAGTATGATTGAGATCGAACAACCAACATTTAACATTGTTAGTTAAGTTCATCATGTCAAATTACATTTGCACTTGCAATGCCAATCATTTCATATAATTAAAGTCTATAATCAATAATAACTATTATTACTACTTATTACAATTTTACCTTTAACTAGCCCCCCCCCCCCCCCCCAAAAAAAAAAAAAAAAAAAAATCCCACCTCACACGCACACATACTCATATATTAGAGGGGGACTGAAGCTTATAATTTTTAGAAAACATTACAGAAACCTGCTAAGATTAGTCGGAATTCTTTTTTTTTATAGTGCCAATACATTATTACACATAGACGATATTATGTCCCGATATATGTAAATTCAAGGATGTTAAAATGCTAACGCATCTTTAAATTGCAACTTATGCGGAATAAATTTATATATATAAATTGTAACTTACACTATGTAAGCATATGTAAATTTGATAGGATACAAATACTTGTTAGGCTACAAATCATGAGGACCAATCGTAGATATTATTTAATAAGATCAATAGATTAAATTGATGACACCTCAACAATTAGTGATTAGTGTATTAACTAATGAGATTTAGGGTGCTTTCGTTATTCTGTTACTTAATTTAAAGAAGACCCCGCCTTTAGTTTTAATTTAATTATAGTTTTATTAACTTTTAAAGCTAAAATAACTTATAAATACTATTATCATAAAGTATACAATATAATTAATTAACATTTTTTAATCTTTGATACGTGTTTGATATTGTTGTACTTAACAAAAATATATATTTCTATAAAAAAGTTTATAGTAGGTAACCCGCGCGTTACGGCGGAATGAACAATTTACAAGTCTATACTTATTATATTTTACTTAATTTATCAATTGTTTTGTTTTATGGTTTAAATCTCTTATACGACTTATGATTATTATCGTATGTTAGAGCTAACAAATTGTTACAATACTAATTAGCATTAACAAGAATAGTTGAACGACTCAACTCTAAGTAAACATAAGTGTTAAGCATGATTAAAGTTTAACGAATATTTTAAAAAAAATTCACATTCAACATGGTATAGGTTGAATTGATTTAATACAACAATAAAAAGACGTGTTATGACATTAGATATTAAATATAGATATATTAATAGAAAACGATGTGGTACATTTCTTGGAATTAGAATAAGAGCATAATAGGAAGATTTCTTTTAAGATTATTATAAAATTACAATCTTGTCTTAAAAAGATGTTTTATAGATAGTAATAAATAATATCTTATATAGATATAGATTATTATTATCATGATTATTATAAAGTATATAGTAATTATATGGTTAAGGATTCAAATAAAATAATATTTATTTATTTATTATTATTATTATTATTTTTATTATAAAAGTATTTAGTTAAGCATTCAAATAAGGTAATACTTATTTATAAATTTATATGTTAATTTAAAATATTAAAAATATATAATATTTAATGTAGTGAATTATATAATCTTAAAATATTGAAGAATGATTAATCAATGTACTAATTACAAAAAGTTTATTAATAAAAGGTAAAATAAGAATGATTACATTGAACACTTGTATCTAATAATGCTTTAAAAGTTGTATTAGGTGTCTTAAGTTTTTTGGTAAAATTACATTTGTATCCTAAGATTTTGCATTATGTAGTAAAACATAAATATTAAAATTATATAAATAAAAACTATTATAAAATATAGAACATTATATCATGATTAATGATATGTTATTTATTAGATTGTTACATATACAATAACATGAG
Organism: Flaveria ramosissima; assembly: GCA_025215565.1. Classification (NCBI taxonomy): domain Eukaryota; kingdom Viridiplantae; phylum Streptophyta; class Magnoliopsida; order Asterales; family Asteraceae; genus Flaveria; species Flaveria ramosissima. The sequence continues at coordinate 31,235,500 of CM046032.1, forward strand.
AAATCATAGTATTAGATTTTAACACAATATTGTTATTGTTGTTAACCTTTTAATAAAAATAATCATTACTATTAAATTATTAGTTTTTAGACATATAAAATAATACGTCATTTACTGACAAATCTATAGATATTAATAAAAGAAGATTTCTTTTGCCACATGTCATATTTTTAAACCACCTTTTTGACACTTGTCATTTTTTTAAACATCTTCACTTTATTTTCCCTCCAAAAAGGTATTAAAGTAATTTAAATACTCAAACAATTTCTCTCTCTTCATAAAAATTAATTTGATCAATTAATATATTTTTCTCTCTCATCTATATTTTTTTAAAATCAAACTATGTTTTTAGAAATAATTTTTATTAAGAAAATAAAATTCATATATTTTCTAAAACATTGAATAAGTCCTTTTATAAAGTAATTATAAAAAATATGAATTTTCTAAAAGTAGTTTTATTAAAACAACAAGAATAATTAGAAACTTGAGTTTTTAATAAACAAGATTTTTATAAACAATAAATGTGTATAATAAAATCTTAAAATAAATATTTAAAAATAAAACTATTTAGATAACAGATTTATAAATAGTATAATTGTTTTATCTCTTGAACAATTATACATATATAATTTTACATATCTTATATTAAAATATCGTACTGTAACTTTTCGTGTTTATTATTAACTATAATCCGTTTAACTAGACTATTTATTTATCTATATATATATCTGTCTATAATCTATATATTGTTTATCTACTTGAAATAGCTATTCATATGCAATTAAAATCAGATTTTATCTTCAAACATGATTTTATAATTCATAAATTTTTATTACTAATTATTTATTATTTTATTTATTCAACCCGTGTAATACACGGGATACTAACCTAGTTTAGACATAAATGATAAAGTTAATGACTACCCAAGATACCTAGATAAAATATAAGTATTAGTTACTATAAATATTAGTTGTATACTTAATTATATAAATAGTATATAATAAATTTAAATATCATTTCTAAGTATTACAAATAATAGAATATTTAATGTACTGAATTAAATAATATCATATTATTAAATAATATATTAATAATGTGTATTAAATAGTGTATTAATTAATAAAGTTTATTAAATAGGGATAAAAATGGAACTATTGCATATGACACTTGTATACTATGCTTAAAATATTAGATTAGGCATCTTACTATTTGAGTAAAATTACTATTTTGTCTTTTAAAATATATTATGTAGTAGTATAGATAACAATGTACGATATGATTGTATTCTTATTGTGTTTTACGATTTCATTTTAATATTGTTTGATTATACAAACGCAACCAATTGAGTCTTTTTTTATAACTAAGATAACACTTACAATTCATGGCGGGGACAAATCGATGTTTAACAGTATTAAAATGGAATCATACAAACAGTAGTTAAAATAACATGATTAAATTAAAACTAAAATCAAAATTAAAGTTAACAACATTTAAAGGAAAAATGATCAAAAAAAATTAAAAATATACGAAATCAAACCGGGAGAGAGCAAAACATAAAACAAATAAAACTAGAAAAACTATAAAATTTAAAAAAATATAAAAATAAAAACAAAATTAAACTGCAGATGAAAGGGGTTAGAACCCAGATTGATGATGGTAAGGGCGTCCTTTCCACTAGACCAAAGCCTAGTTTGGTAAGAACTTCAAACTTAAAAAACAAAACAAATACACAACCAACACCACTTGTCTCAAGCAGCTTATCATGATTTACAACAGTGAACATGACTTTGTAGTATAGTATGTTGTATAATGTTAAATAAAATAAATACACAATATCTATTCTCTAAATGGCCTAACCTAAAGCTTAGGGCTGCAAACGAATCGAGCGTTCAGCAAACAGTTCGAGAACCGTTTGGCGGAAAGTTTGTTTATGTTCGTTCGTTTAGTAAATGAACGAACACGAACAAAAAAAAAATTGTTCGTTTAGTTAAACGAATGAATATAAACACAAGCACCGTTCGTTCATTTATGTTCGTAAACGTTCGATATGTGTTCGTTTATGTTCGTTAATGTCCGTTCGTTGAACGTTCGATTATGTGCTCGCTTATGTTCGTTAATGTGTTCTTTTATGTTATTAATTTTTGTGTTAATTTTTATTATAACAATTATATCAATTAATTTTGTGTTAGTTTTTATTATAACAATTATATCAATTAATTTTTTTTATATTTATGTTAAGTACTTATTTAATTTTGGTCGATTTTGTGCTATGTTTGTGATAAAAAAACAAATTTTATTCTAAAATACATATATGATCATTTGTACTTGTTTATGTTCATGAACTTCTTTATGTTCATCAAGTTCATCAAAATATGTTTGTCTTTGTTTGCGTTCGATAAGTGTTCGTGAACAGTTCATGAGCATGTTCATTTTCTTAATGAACGAACAAGAACAAGAAATCTCGTTCGTTAAGGGTTTGTGAATAGCTTATAAACAAATTTATTTCTTTTGGAGCGAACACAAACAAGGCCCTGTTCGTATTCGTTTGGTTCATTTGCAAGTAAAGCTTATTTACAATCATAGTAGCTAGGGTTGGGCGGGCACTGGAGTGGTGTGTATGTATTAATGTATGTGTATCAACACATGTTTTTCACAAACAATTCGAAATTGTATGATGTAAGTTGATAAATCAAGTACACAACTATTATATCTTAGTTAAAAGTATTTAAGAAGTTTTTTAAATATCAATATCATTGGTTGAAGAACATTGACCAATTGTAGATGTAACGATGCATCATCACATACATATACAATGCATACATACATACATACATATATATATATATATATATATATATATATATATATATATATATATATATATATATATATATATATATATATATATATATATATAATACACTAGTAGGGACCCGCGCGATGCGGCGGCAACAATAATTTATATGTGATACTCGTTTTGTTGTTAGTTTATCAATCCTCTTATGATATATCGTATTATACATCTGTTACTTTTCTTATGGGTAGTATAAATGAAGTTACATAAAACTCAACTTGCCTGAGTCTATGATAACTGAGTCTATGATAACTCACACACATCTGGCTTCTTATATTGATTTGTTTGTGAAACCACACGTGTCATGAAACTTGGATAGCAAAAAGTACCCAATCTAGTTTAACGAATAATTTACCACCTTTGAGCAGATAATCTTTTGAAAGAAAATTTCCTAAAAAGACTTTTAAGAACATATCTCTATTGAGAATAATCTTATGGCCATGTTATGCCTACTTTAATTACTTTAACTTAGAAGACAAGGACAAACAGGGTCTATATCAAATTTAATAGTATACAACACTTGAATCATGGGTATCAAAAAATAAATACAATGCAGATTACTAATAGCAAATTAAAAAAGTCGTAATGAATGCAAGTTTAACGTTTCGAAAATATAAGTTCTAAAGAAAAATTAGACTGAAATGTACACATCTCATAATATTTAAAAAAAACAAACATGAACATATTACAACAAAAATTAACTATGAGCATACATGTTCAATTGCTTTGCCTACTGCAACCTCTTGCTATGTTGTTAGTTTTCATATTGTGATCACCTCTTCAGCTGCCACAATATCCAATCATCAACCTACACCACACAGGAGGTAGTATACACAAAGAAGATAATACATGTACATACATGTATCAAAATAAAAATTGCATATGGAGGATCGTTCATCAAAGGCTAAGAAAATAAGAAACTATAACATGTAAAATAATAGAAATTGCAACTTACATCTTCATTTGTTGCTCTCTTTTCTTTCAAGTTCCCCTAACCTTTCCTTTGCTGAAGCTCTTAGCTTGAGTTTCAACGTGTTCCTTGAGTAAACATGACTATGAATCTACGACCTTGATTACAAATAACATCCAAACCTAACCATAGTTAGCAAAATTTGAAACTATTACACATAGATACACATATAGATATAAAAGTTATAAATTTTAGATGATTTAGTTGTACAATCATAAAATTTGAAACTATTACACATAGATGCATCGCATGGCCTTGCCAAACATGGAATTGCCTTAGGTTGTATCGCATGGCCTTGCCAATCCTGGCATTGCCTTAGGCTGCATCACATAGCCTTGTCAACCTGACTTAACCTAACGTCAATCTCTACTAGGCCAAGCACATGGACCCAATCAAAATAACTCATTGGGCTTGGCCCAACCCACACTAAGCAGGGCAATTAGGGTTTGGGGATTCCCCCTCTATAAACAAAAAGTGAACCTCTCATTTGGAGGGAACCCATTCTTTGCCTGGAAACCACCACACTTGTCCATCGGAAGTGTGAGTTTCCTCTCTAGTCTTCACTCCACTTTATTGAATCCCCTCCCAGCAATGTCGCAAGGCCGTCCTGCAATGTCGCAAGGCCATCTTAGTTTCCTCTCTAGTCTCCACTTTGTTAAATCCCCTCCGTGTAATGTCGCAAGGCAATCCTGCAATATCGCAAGGTCATCCTATGTCAACAAGGCTCTCTCTAATCCTCATCTCCTATACTTGTCTATTCATTTGTCATATATATATATATATATATATATATACACATTATGCTTGACTATATAATACTTGGTACTGACTTGAGCGTCGGAGTGCCTTTGGGGTTAAACCCTTCGGGCCCTCTAATGTAGATCTCCTTTGTGGTTACAGCCAGGTTTAAAGTTTGGGAATGAGTCACGGAGTCCAGGCTCAGCCATACCTGTTGACAAGGCCCGACCCGGATTTGAATGTAGCAACAATGACAAAATTCAAAGATTTCCTTTGCTTTAATTAAAGTCGTTCATGGTTTGAGAGTATTGTTGAATTATTGAATGAATTTAAGTAAATTCAATTCAATTTTAATTCTATTCATTTCTTAACAAAAAGTGTTATATTTGGAATCTAGATACTAATTCTAATAAGCTATACGAAGTAAACAAATTATGAATAAAGTTCAGACTCCAATATTATTGAATTGCATTAAATTTTAACAAACAAAAAGCACCCTTAAAATTTACATACTAAATTTTTCCTTTATATACATTTTTTTCATCATTTATACTTCACAACTTTAAAAACTGGTTTCAAGTATAATGATAACGTCCCCCCGTGGTGATATCTACTTAAGTTTACAACAGAATAAAGAACACACGACTTGTGTCCTTATACATGCTTTATTGAGGGTGAAGCCTTAGACTACCGGCACCTTCCTTTATTTGAAATTATTGTCTTTTTCTTGGTTTACCCTTTTTTTACTTTTTACATTCCAATGATGGATACAACTACATGTTAGTAGATATATTTAAATATAATTTATTATTACAATGTAACATACTTAACATTCACTATGATTATGATCAATCTACAAATGTTGTTACTAGGTAGAGTATAAATAAAAATAGTTTAAAATATAAAAACTGTAAGAAGAAATCTAAACCATTAAATTTTTTAGTCAATGGTTGAAATTAAATCATAGAGAAAAAAATTGATTGATGGATATTATAGGTATGACCACGTTTGTTGATTGTTTCAAAGTTCTTCCATTTTTTTAAATGTTTATAATTTTTATATAAGTTATTATTTTTTATATAAATATTACCCATAAAAACCAGTGTCTTTTATCTTTAAAATGAGTACACTATTGTTTTCATAAATATTAATTTTTACATTTTTAATGTATATAATTTATGCTCGTCATTGTGTTTTTAATGCAGTTCATTGTATTTTTTTATTTGTTTGTGTTTTTTTAAATGATGAATTTTAAAAAAAATAGTGATGAAATAATATATAGTGTACTTTTAGTACGTAAAGCAAAATAATAAAATAACAACGCTTCTACTAGTACTTGTATTTTTAAGCAGTTCATTCGGTGTATCAAGCCAGAAAACTTATCGAATCGAAGATGCTTTCTACTTTCCCTGTTATCATTCCATGTATAAAGTGGGGGACCTTAAAGTTAACACTTTTGCCATTCCCTCTAAAATTGATGTGAGTCGTGGTGTTAATATAGAGACAAAATGTGATGTGTGTAATTTTAATGAAGATGCTGATCATCTTCTTATTCGCTGCCATATTGCAAGTAGGATATGGGAAATGTAAAGCTCCAAATGAGTTATTCTTCTCGGTGGAGAAAGTTGTAAGTATCCATAGTGGTTGGCCATATCCCCTTCCTCAAAGAATTTCTTTGAAATAAACGTCTTTCATGTTATCTTTTTAACCACTCTTTGGTGTTTGTGGAAGTCACGAAATGCAAGAATATTCAAGTGTCAATCGTCGGTCTTGTCCAAAATTTTGTATGAGATCAAGCTTCTTTCTATTTAATTTGAAGGTTGTTAAAAAAAAGAAAAAAAAGGTAAAGTAATTGATGGTATCATCAATTAGATTTCAACAAAAAAACGTTGACATATTCATTGACAAGAAGAATTTAATGAAGAATGATACGAGCACTTAAAAAATATTGTAAGGGAAAAAACATTTGTCGGTCCATATAAATATATAATTATTGTTAGAAAGCATTTTACAACAACAAAAGAAAATATTGAAACAGTATGTTGGTTTGGAACAGTCTTATGAATAATAAATAAAACTAAAAACAAAAATAAAGGATGACACTCATATTTGTTTATCCTTTTTATTTGCTTAATTGTTGGCAAAGAAAATGAAATCTTAACGTATGTCCCTTTGACCTTTGCGTATGAACAAAATTTTATAAGAAGGTGTTAAAATGCTAATATTTAATGTGTGATTCATTAGATAACATATTTTATACAATAACAAAATAGCGCAAAGTACGTTCTGAAAATTGTCAAAAACACAAAAAGTACAAAAAAAATTGCAGTAGTTTTGCCACTCTGATGGATGTTTTCTTATATTTTTTGTCGGATATTGTTTTTCCGGACGCTATACAAAATATAATATTATAGTACACATAATTGGTTTGCCAAACAAATGAATGCATGTTACCCTCTGGTTAGAAAGTTTATAGCTCTTATATCATTATTATTTTATAGATAATATGTGTAATCGTTTTTGGTTCGGTTGGCGGTTTGACGGGTTTCTCTCTTGTGATTTAACTGATTAATCGAAAAACCCAAACATGATCCGTATATTATTTATATTATTTATATTAAATTCAACTCGAATTCATTTAAAATCATGTAACATGAAAAGACTAAGTGTTGGTGAGCATGACAGGTGTTTAAAAATTAAAGTCAACCTGATGTGATAAGCACTATGTATGTTTGAAATAATATGGTTAGTTGATGATGTGATGAATAAAGAAACAGCAAAGGAAAAACATCACGCTGGGGACTAAATCTAGAGTGCCTACAAGAAAAAAGGATTCAAAGGTTTTCAACTAGAATTAATTATGTTTCAGCCATGCAGTCTCAAAAGCGTACCCAAAGCATTGTACTTTCAGAAGTGTAATTTGTTTAGGCGTGGGTACTATGTATTTAGTTATGATAAACTAAGAAAAGAATGATCACTATGGGCTGTCCCATTTTTTGAGAGGGTTGTATAAAAATATTGAATGTTAAGAATTAAAACTTTGAACAAATCACCTTTAAAATGAAATATAAAACAACATGTACATAGATAAGTTAATAACTTAATCCAGTTAGCCTTTCAAACCTATTTATTAAACGTGTCAATCTAAATATGATAATACCTAATTATTATCCTCTCGTGTGAAGAATCATCAGGCACGTTGTAACACTCAAAACTCGTAATAGGTTGAATTGTCTTATTTATTAGTAATACGCTTGATACTAATATATTAATCAAACAACTAACAGTTTAAGCACACACACATACAACACAAAGCAACATAAGCAACATTTTCATACTTATGGCTTTAGCAATCAAGAAAAGTTACATTACACATACGTTTCAAGGAATGACTTTTCAACATCCAATCACACATGTCCAATTCCCAATCATCACAAGCTTACATTCAAGCAGTGTACTCGTGCTTTATTTTATTGCATTTAAATCATGATTAACACATATGTTTGTGTAACTAGAGACATACCTCGTTTATCTTTAAAAAATCACATATCATCTCAACTTACGTATCACCCTAGTTTCTTGGCACAATATTATATTTCGTGTAACTATTGCACATCACTTTACTTTTGGAGACCACCATCCATGATCTTTTGGGTTCACCTCTTCACTATCTTTAGAGACCACAATCTTTATATCTTTAAAGATAATTGTCTCTATATTAAGGTTGGTTCATATAACACCCCGCTGAAGCGAAAAACACGGGTTGCACAGTAATGTTGTTTCAAAGCTCAACAACTCTAAAATAAACATAAGCATATTTCATTTTAAATGACTAGAGTAGTCATAATAGACGTCTTATAAAGTAAAAAAATTAAATATAAATCTTTGAACATAAAGCGTAAGAAGTAGACGTTATCTATGTAAACTTGACTCGCTCCTATTCATGCTTATCATGGAGGGCAAATTCAACTAGTCTCTTGAAATACATACTCAAGTTAGCCAATTATAAAATAGTTGATGAATTCACAGGTTTAAGTAAACAGTAGTGAAGTTCAAAACAATTTGAGTCATAAGGTAATTCAAGTATGTAACTATATAAGTAAAGGGCTATATATGCAAAGTTTTGTTCTTGTTTGTTCATGTTAACACACAAGATGAGTCCACAACCAAGCCTACTACGTCTGGTATTTGCCCTTAACAACGTGTCTTATCACGGAACATGAATAACATTTATGCACTTTAGGCTTATGTGTCATTAGCCGGCGCGACAAGTGTCGAGTGGGTATGTCTACCTAATAGTACTATCAAAATTCTAATAGCTTAAGTCCATGAGTTAAATGGTTATGTGAGTTACGAGTGAACTAAATGTGATAAATGTCTATTCATGTAGTGTTTACACAATCCTTGGTATACCAATTGTAAAATCTAGAATATTCACAAAAGGATCGATCTCAATCAATCAAACGCAAAATGAATGACAATTAGTTAGGTAAATAGTCACACACAAGTAAGATGATATGAACAACAAGGTAAATAATGATTTTCTTTGATTTGACCAAGTTGCAAAAGCATTACAAAGTACAAAATATGACAAGTGTTACAATACAAAACTATTAAACAATTGTATATACTAAACCATGATGTTCTTGCCTGGACCTTCATGTTCTTGCACCAAAATGTTTTCGCATGGCCACATGTTCTCACTTGGATCTTGATGTTTTCACATGCTATGATTTTTGATTTTCTGAGTCTCTTAGTTTGGCCTCTTCAGTCTATCCCTAGGCTTGGTGAATCAAATCATCAAAAGTCCATTTGTTAAAAAACCTAATGCAGTTAAATTTCTCTTTAAAACCTTTGTCAAAAGACTAAACTACCCTTAAGTACTAAAAGAACAAGAAAAAAACTTCAAGGACCCACCACCCACTTAATAACTTTGACAAGATCCATCACCTCTCTTGTAACATCTTGTATTTTTCGTTAAATTAAAAGTTAATGTCGTTAAATTCTTGTAAGAACCATTGTTGTCAACTATGAAACCTATGGGTTACTTATTCTTATTTCTTAGTTGTCATAATTTTTTTTAATATAAAAGTTAATAATCTAACTATTAAATTGAACAATAATAATAATTGTAATAATAATAACAAAAATAATAATTATAATAATAACAACATTAATAATAATGTCAATAATAATAAATAGCAATAATAATAATAATGTCAACAATAATAGTAATGGAACAATAATAATAATAATAATAATAATAATAATAATAATAATAATAATAATAATAATAATAATAATAATAATAATAATAATAATAATAATAATAATAATAATAATAATAATAATAATAATTTATAAAAGTTATTAAACTTAAAAATGTTTAAAACTTAAAGATAATTAAGTTCAGGGTTAGTTTTGTCATTTTATAAACTTTAAATGAAAGTTTTATGCATAAAATAATAAGAAATCAAAGTTGAGGGACCATTTGTGTAAATTTTAATTTACAAACCCAACCCCCCACCCACTTTCTCTCCCCGATTTTCCGGCCAGGACTCCGGCCACCTTCCGGCCGAAGTCCGGCGGCCCTACAACCCACCAAAAACCTTCGATTTCGACCTCAAACCGTTGCAAATAAATTCGTGTGTACGTTTCGAACCTTAAGTGCACTTTAATTTGAAATTAAGGTCAGCAATGGGTGTCGATTGAGCTCGGTAACTGTCGACCTCAACGTTCTAACTGTTCGGTCATTAAACTTCAATAATAATCCAATTAACTTAACATAATCAATCATCTATCTACTCCTAAAATTTTAATCAACGAAAATTCATCTGAAACACGCACACACTCCTCAATCAATCACCATCTTCATCGCGAACTACAACCACTCGAACTTCATCATCTGGACATCAAGAACTAAAATTGATAAGGGGTTTTGAATCAAGATCACCATCTGAATCTATCCACGAGTTTAATTTGGGTATCATCGTCGGAATCATCTGAAACCAACCTTTTTGTGTCGCATTTTATAACACCCGAAAATTTATTATTTTGAAGCCGGCGAAGAAAGAAAAGAAATAAAGTTCAAAGTCGAGGGACCAAACTCGCCAACGAAGAAAAGTTGGGGAATGTGGTGTTATGTGTAGGGAGAGGGCAGCCCACTCTCCCCACACTTAACATATTTTTGAGTTCAAGAGGGGGAAGAGAGAAAAGAGAGAAAAAGAAGAAAAAGTGGTGTTTCGGGTGATTCGAGTGTCCAAATCCGTCGAGTAGCAAGCCAAATCGAAGCTCTTGTCTTTGTGCTCGATTGTGTGAGTTCTAGGACCCCACTTTTACTTGTTTTCAATTGATTTTGGGGCTGGAAGATGTTCAAAACCCGTTTTTGTGTGTGTATGTGTTTGACCCATTTGGGTGTGATGTGTATGATGCGTTTAGAGTATGATTTCGGGCTTGTGTGTGCTTGTATGGTGTTATGGTATGCATTCCTAAGGTCCAGGAGGGTTAATTTAGGCTTAGAATGGGTTTGGATGAGCTTGGAGGCCGAAAATGGCAGATTGGGTTCGGGATGAACTCCATTCTGCATCAGCTAGGGCTAGGCGACCGAATGGAGGCCATACGGCCGAATGAGGGCGATTGAAGGTCATTCGCACGATTGGGATTCATTCGCACGATTGAGGGTTCAATCGCACGACTAAGTTTTCAGTCGCACGACTGGGAGCCAGTCGCATGAGGATTGCACGACTGAGGGTTAAGTCGCATAGATGCTTAGTCGCATGAGTCCATTCGCATGAGGTTAGTCGCATAGGTGCCTATTCGCAGTAATCCTATTCGCACAAGGTCCATACGCACGATTGGATGTTCATTCGCATAGATGACCATCCGCATGAGTCCAGTCGCATGATGTTCAGTCGCATGGGGGCCATGCGACTGAAGGGTGTCCATACGCCCGAATAGGGCTGTTGCACTCGAATGAATGTGTAGTTTGACTTCTGGCCTTCGGGGAAAGGTGCAGATGTAAGTTTGGACGTAAGGTAACCCGTAAGAGCATGTAAGAGGATGGTTATGGCCTTAGAGTGCATGTAGGGCATGATGATGATGATGATGTTGCATGTTTATGCATGATATGAATGTATGATGTTGCCCTGTATGATGATGATAAATGCGTATGATATGTTCCTTATTATGATGCATGGTTATCTTTCCTATGGCTTTACTTAGTATGACGAATGAAAAGAAGTATTATGTAACGTAAAGTGGAAAGAGATGACACGTCTTGCATGCATCGGATACCGGGTCCTTCTTTGTGATTGACCATTAATGTGGAACCTTTACCGCTTACCCTTAGTACTGTGGCATACGTTTAGCTGTTCATTTATTGACTTTGGCCCAGTGGCTATGACTGATCGGTTATCATTAGTACTGTGGCATACGTTTAGCTGTTCATTTATTGACTTCGGCCCAGTAGCTAAGACTGATCGGTTACCCCTAGTACCGTGGCATACGTTTAGTTGTTCATTTATTGACTTCGGCCCGGTAGCTGAGACTAACTGGGGTGTAGCATATGGTATTGGTATGGATGATGTCCGATGTGCAAGTAAGTTAAAAGGAACGAATGAACGAATGATCGAATGAATGAATGAATGAAGAAGATAATAATGATATTATCTATGCGTACGTATGATGTGTGATCACGTTAAAGTAACGAATGGTTTTAATGAAAGTAAAGTATGTTTTATTATTAAAACTAGAACCCACTCAGCAACGCTGACTTTTATTACATTTTCCAGTTGGCAGGTAAATGATTGCTGAGGATGGCACGGCGAGGCTACTTGGCTCTTTTGGGATGGCATCCAATTATATAGCTTTTGTGATGTAATGCAAACATGAATTTTTTAACTGGATAATGATGTATTATTTGGCAAAAGTAATTATAATGAAACGTGATGTTATTTTTGGATGTTTCCGCTGCAATGTTTTCTTAATGTAAATGTAATTATATGTTTTATGTGCGATGAATAACCAACTGTAAGCGTCCCGGGAACGGGGTCTTACAAGTTGGTATCAGAGCCAAAGTTTAAGTGAAATGGGTAAATTTTCAAAATAAACCTTAACTTAAACTTAGAATGGGACGAATGGGGAATGGGATGCCAAACTGAGTAGCTGCGTGCCATCAGGTATTTTCTTAAAGTTAACCAGTTTTATGTGCGCATGGTATATGTTATGTGTTGTATGTAGATTTGAATACTGATATAGTCAGGACAGGTAATACTTGGGGTATGAAGAGTACAGTAAGTGGCTAATCACAACTGGCCACTGTAATTAGGGACTTACTATACTTGACATAAACTGAGTTGTTTCCTTGAATGACCGTGTTGGTGTTTGAATCTTTCAGTGTGATAGAGAATGGCTGGTGGTAGATCTTCTAGAGCTTCTAGGGGTGGAGGCCGTGATGGCCCTGTTGCTGAACCACGCCCTAAAAGAGGAAGGCCTAGAACTGAGAAAGAGGTTCCTGCAGAACCTGAGACTCCTTATCCAGAAGCTGGGGATGAGAGTGCGAACTTGAGGGCCTCGGTAAAAGAGGCTGTTGTCGAGGAAGTACATCAGGTCATGCAGACAATCTTACCGTCTGTGGTGACCGAAGTCATCAAGGCTGTGAAGGAAGGGGAAAGGAAGGAGAGAAACCGGGCCTCGGGGGAGCAACCGGAGCCTGAAACGATTTTCTCCGATAATGAGGAGGAAGAGGAAGAGGAGCCTGTGCGAGAAGTGGCACGAGGCTGTAACTACGGGGTGTTTATGCGATGCAAGCCCCCTACTTTTGACGGTAATGGCAATGCTGCCGCTGCTCACCGATGGGTGAGAGAAATGGAGGCTGTTCTCGACATCAGCGAGTGCCGAGAAGATCAGAAAGTAAAGTTTGCCACCCACTCCTTTGTGGACTCGGCACTATGCTGGTGGGACAACATTGTCCAAGCGGAGGGTAATCGGGCAATCGGGAGAATGAGGTGGCCCGAACTGAAGAAGATGGTAATTGAGGAGTTCTGTCCTCACAGGGAAATGGATAAGATTGAGAGGGAGTTCCTGCAGCTGGAGGCGGGATCCATGACACACCAGCAATATACTACGAAGTTCAACGAGATGGAACGGTTGGTGCCGGATCAGGTGACGCCTCTTTCTCGGAAAATCAAGAGGTACATTCAGGGTTTACCGGTGGATGTCCGCCGGCATATGATCGCCGCCCGGCCAAGTACGTTTAGGTCGGCGGTCGATTTGGCCGGAAGACTTTATGATGAGAGGGGAGCGGTGGTTGTTGAAGCGAATAGGAAGGGTGGTGGTGATCGAAGCTGGAACGGGAAGAGGTTTGGTTAGGGTGAGGCCTCGACGGGTAACAAAAAGGCACGGGTGGATGACCGCCGCGTGGCCACACAGGGTGCAGGGTCGAGGAGATGTGGTAAGTGTGGAAAGGAGCATGCGGGAGAATGCAGGCTGGGTTTGAACGTGTGCTTCAAGTGTGGGAAGACGCGGCATATGGCGAAGGATTGCCTGCCGGGCAAATGTTTTAACTGTGGGGAAACTGGTCACATGAGCAGGGATTGTAAGAAGCCGAGGGTTGAGAGTTCAGGGGCGAAGAGGACGGGAGGTGATGGACCAAGGGCGAGCGCCAGGGCATTCACCATGACACAGGAGGAGGCTAGGACGGACCCTGACGTTGTGTCCGGTACGTTTCTGGTGAACCAAACTTTAGCTTCTGTGTTATTTGATTCTGGTGCTAGTAGGAGTTTTATTTCTGCTGCTTTCTGTGCTAAGCTGCCTGTTAGTAGTAGACGTGTTGATGCGCCCTTTGATGTAGAAACTGCCATAGGTAAGTCTACCAGGATTTCTGAGATGATAGAGAACTGTGATGTGGAGCTTGAGGGTCATAAGTTTCCGGTTAGACCGTTCGTGATGGCCTTAGGTGGTTTTGATTTGGTTCTTGGGATGGATTGGTTAGCGGACTTCGAGGCGAACATTGTGTGTCGCAAGAAGATGATTCGGTTGTTGGCGCCTGACGGTAGTTCAGTGACGGTATATGGTGATCGGGTTACTACGATTCCGAAGGTGATCTCGATGGCGGTGGCGGGAAAGTGTATGAGGCGTGGATGTAGTGCCTACTTGGCCTATGTAAAGGATGTGGATACGCCAACACCACAACTAGCTGATGTACCGGTTGTGTGTGACTTTCCAGATGTGTTCCCAGAAGACTTATCGGGAGTGCCACCTGACAGAGAGATTGAGTTTCAGATTGATCTGATACCGGGTGCCCAACCAGTCGCCAAGGCACCGTATCGGTTGGCTCCGACCGAGATGAAAGAGTTGATGGAGCAGTTACAAGAGTTGCTTGATAAGGGGTTCATTAGACCGAGTATCTCTCCTTGGGGTTCTCCGGTCCTGTTTGTAAAGAAGAAGGACGGTAGTATGAGGATGTGCATCGACTACCGCGAGCTGAATAAGTTAACAGTGAAGATCCGATACCCCTTACCGAGGATAGATGATTTGTTCGATCAGCTTCAGGGTGCCAGTTGGTTTTCAAGGATAGACCTTCGATCTGGTTATCATCAGTTGAAGGTGAAGGAGCAGGATATTCCTAAAACAGCTTTCCGTACGCGCTATGGTCACTACGAGTTTCTTGTCATGTCCTTTGGCTTGACCAACGCGCCAGCTGCTTTTATGGATTTGATGAACCATGTGTGTCGGCCTATGTTGGATAAATCAGTGATTGTGTTCATTGATGATATCCTGATTTATTCGAGGAGCGAAGCAGAGCACGCCAGTCACATTCGGGAAGTTCTAGAGACGTTGAGGATGGAGAAGTTGTATGCTAAATTCTCCAAGTGCGCGTTCTGGTTGCGAAGTTCAGTTCTTGGGTCATGTGGTGAATCCTGACGGGATTATGGTGGACCCGGCGAAAGTGGAGGCGGTTATGCAATGGAAGTCACCAAAGACGCCATCCGAGATTCGCAGTTTCTTGGGTTTGGCGGGCTACTACAGAAGATTTATTCAAGACTTCTCTAAGATTGCTTCTCCACTGACTAAGTTGACCCGAAAAGATGTGAAGTTCGTATGGGGTCAAGCTCAAGAGAAGGCGTTTGAAGAACTGAAGACGAAATTGACTCAAGCTCCTGTTCTGTCATTACCCGATGGAAGTGAAGATTTGGTGGTTTATTCCGATGCTTCCTACTCAGGGTTGGGGTGCGTGTTAATGCAGAGAGGAAAGGATATAGCCTACGCATCCCGACAGTTGAAGGTTCATGAGGTCAATTATCCTACTCATGACTTGGAGCTAGCAGCTGTGGTCTTTGCATTAAAGATTTGGAGGCACTACCTCTACGGGACGAAGTGCACCATATTCACTGACCACCAGAGTCTGAAGTACTTCTTTGAGCAGAAGGATTTGAACATGAGGCAGAGACGGTGGTTGGAACTTATAAAGGATTATGATTGTGAGATCCACTACCATCCGGGCAAGGCCAACGTGGGGGCTGATGCCCTTAGCCGGAAAGAGAGGCCCGAGCCGATTCGTGTGAAAGCGTATCAGCTGATCATGACCTCCGATGTGATGAAGCAGGTTAAAGAGTTTCAAGATGAGGCATTGAAAGAAGATCATCTTAACTCTGAAAGAATGAGAGGTATGGTTGGGGAATTGGGTGAAAACACACTTGGTGTTAGGACCCGATTCGATCGTGTGTGGATTCCTCGTTTTGGGGATCTACGGGTGAAGATAATGGATGAAGCTCACAAGACTCGGTACTCCATTCATCCTGGTGCCACAAAGATGTACCATGATATGAAGAAAGATTATTGGTGGCCGGGTATGAAGCGCGAGGTGGTGGAGTACGTGAGTAAGTGCCTTACTTGCTTACAGGTGAAGGCCGAGCACCAAAAGCCGTATGGGAAGATACAACCTTTGGATATACCGGAATGGAAGTGGGAGCACATCACCATGGATTTCATTACCAAGTTGCCGCGTACTCCGAAAGGGTACGATGCCATATGGGTGATAGTTGATCGTTTGACGAAGAGTGCTCACTTCCTACCGATCCGCGAGACATATTCATCTGAGAGGTTGGCTCTGATCTGTTCATCAAGGAGATCGTGACTCGTCATGGTGTGCCGGTGTCTATCGTGTCGGATCGCGACGCCCGGTTTACATCTAAATTCTGGAAGAAGTTCCACGATGCTATGGGGACGAGGTTACATATCAGCACGGCTTATCATCCCCAGATTGATGGTCAGTCAGAAAGGACCATTCAAACGCTGGAAGACATGCTTCGGGCATGTGTGATTGATTTTGGTGGAAGTTGGGATGACCACCTACCGTTAGCTGAATTCTCATACAACAACAGTTATCATGCCAGCATTGGTATGCCTCCATATGAGATGCTATACGGTAGGAGATGCAGAACACCCGTTTGTTGGGGTGATATTGGTCAGAAGGAATTGGGGAGCGTCGAGGTAATCGAGGCTACGACTGAGAAACTTGAGAAGATTAAAGCCTTCATGAAGGCAGCCAAAGATAGACAGAAGTCGTATGCTGATAAACGACGCAGGCCGATTGAGTTTCAGGTGGGTGACCGGGTTATGTTAAAGGTCTCACCTTGGAAGGGTATCATTCGCTTCCGAAAACGGGGCAAGTTGAGCCCAAGGTATATAGGCCCTTTCCGAATCATTGCTCGAGTAGGAGAGGTGGCCTATAGACTGGAGTTGCCGGATGAGTTAAGTGGAATTCACCCGACATTCCATGTATCTCATCTAAGAAAGTGCTTAGCAGATGAAGATATGATTGTCCCATTGGAAGATATCGAAGTGGATGAACGGCTCAATTATGTGGAGCAACCAGTGGCAATCATTGACCGAAAGGAGAAAAGCCTGAGGAATAAAGTGGTTCCTCTTGTGCGTGTACAGTGGAAGCACAGGAAGGGATCCGAGTCAACGTGGGAGACTGAGGAAGAAATGAAACAACATTATCCACGTTTGTTCGAAGAATAACAGGTTTCGGGGACGAAACCTATTTAAGGGGGGTGGACTTGTAACACCCGAAAATTTATTATTTTGAAGCCGGCGAAGAAAGAAAAGAAATAAAGTTCAAAGTCGAGGGACCAAACTCGCCAACGAAGAAAAGTTGGGGAATGTGGTGTTATGTGTAGGGAGAGGGCAGCCCACTCTCCCCACACTTAACATATTTTTGAGTTCAAGAGGGGAAGAGAGAAAAGAAGAGAAAAAGAAGAAAAAGTGGTGTTTCGGGTGATTCGAGTGTCCAAATCCGTCGAGTAGCAAGCCAAATCGAAGCTCTTGTCTTTGTACTCGATTGTGTGAGTTCTAGGACCCCACTTTTACTTGTTTTCAACTGATTTTGGGGCTGGAAGATGTTCAAAACCCGTTTTTGTGTGTGTATGTGTTTGACCCATTTGGGTGTGATGTGTATGATGCGTTTAGAGTATGATTTCGGGCTTGTGTGTGCTTGTATGGTGTTATGGTATGCATTCCTAAGGTCCAGGAGGGTTAATTTAGGCTTAGAATGGGTTTGGATGAGCTTGGAGGCCGAAAATGGCAGATTGGGTTCGGGATGAACTCCATTCTGCATCAGCTAGGGCTAGGCGACCAAATGGAGGCCATACGGCCGAATGAGGGCGATTGAAGGTCATTCGCACGATTGGGATTCATTCGCACGATTGAGGGTTCAATCGCACGACTAAGTTTTCAGTCGCACGACTGGGAGCCCAGTCGCATGAGGATTTCACGACTGAGGGTTCAGTCGCATAGATGCTTAGTCGCATGAGTCCATTCGCATGAGGTTAGTCGCATAGGTGCCTATTCGTAGTAATCCTATTCGCACAAGGTCCATACGCACGATTGGATGTTCATTCGCATAGATGACCATCCGCATGAGTCCAGTCGCATGATGTTCAGTCGCATGGGGGCCATGCGACTGAAGGGTGTCCATACGCCCGAATAGGGCTGTTGCACTCGAATGAATGTGTAGTTTGACTTCTGGCCTTCGGGGAAAGGTGCAGATGTAAGTTTGGACGTAAGGTAACCCGTAAGAGCATGTAAGAGGATGGTTATGGCCTTAGAGTGCATGTAGGGCATGATGATGATAATGTTGCATGTTTATGCATGATATGAATGTATGATGTTGCCCTGTATGATGATGATGAATGCGTATGATATGTTCCTTATTATGATGCATGGTTATCTTTCCTATGGCTTTACTTAGTATGACGAATGAAAAGAAGTATTATGTAACGTAAAGTGGAAAGAGATGACACGTCTTGCATGCATCGGATACCGGGTCCTTCTTTGTGATTGACCATTAATGTGGAACCTTTACCGCTTACCCTTAGTACTGTGGCATACGTTTAGCTGTTCATTTATTGACTTCGGCCCAGTGGCTATGACTGATCGGTTATCATTAGTACTGTGGCATACGTTTAGCTATTCATTTATTGACTTCGGCCCAGTAGCTAAGACTGATCGGTTACCCCTAGTACCGTGGCATACGTTTAGCTGTTCATTTATTGACTTTGGCCCGGTAGCTGAGACTAACTGGGGTGTAGCATATGGTATTGGTATGGATGATGTCCGATGTGCAAGTAAGTTAAAAGGAACGAATGAACGAATGATCGAATGAATGAATGAATGAAGAAGATAATAATGATATTATCTATGCGTACGTATGATGTGTGATCACGTTAAAGTAACGAATTGTTTTAATGAAAGTAAAGTATGTTTTATTATTAAAACTAGAACCCACTCAGCAACGCTGACTTTTATTACATTTTCCAGTTGGCAGGTAAATGATTGCTGAGGATGGCACGGCGAGGCTACTTGGCTCTTTTGGGATGGCATCCAATTATATTGCTTTTGTGATGTAATGCAAACATGAATTTTGTAACTGGATAATGATGTATTATTTGGCAAAAGTAATTATAATGAAACGTGATGTCATTTTTGGATGTTTCCGCTGCAATGTTTTCTTAATGTAAATGTAATTATATGTTTTATGTGCGATGAATAACCAACTGTAAGCGTCCCGGGAACGGGGTCTTACACATTTCTGTTTACATCTTGTATCCATCGAGGGTACATCAATCCAGGTAATCAAACATGTCTCTAGACTCGATTTAACTTGGGAATTAAAACCCCCAATGTTAGTTTCATTAACTTAAACAAATCAAACCTCAATTTAGTTCAAATCAATTCTAGGGTTCTTGGTGAATTGGGGAAATCTTCATAATAGTGTTTTTGTAATTTAGAAACCAAGATATACCACGGTCACGACCCTGGTTTACTGGTTACTCCCTTACATCCTAAGCTTGAGGTCCCGGGTTCGAACCTGGGGACCCTCAAACTATTTTTTTGGCCTTTTTTAGCCTTTAAAAAATATGTAAAAATTCTAAAAAATTATTAAAAATAATTTTATAAACTTGATTTATTTTTAAAATCACTTTATCAATTTCTGTAAATTTATTCCTTAAATAGTTTTAATATTTTATAAAACAAGGATTATATTTAGTTCATTATTATAAAGAAAAGACTTTAAATAATGATTTAAATCATTAAAAATTATTATTTGTTCAAAAGTTATTGTTTAAAATGATAATTTTTACGAATAAAAAATATAAAAAATGTATTTACACTTTATACTTTTGTTAATTATATCAAACGATTTAAATTTATTTCTTTATGATAAATTATTAAATTGATTTAATTCTTTTCATTAAAACGAAAACAAAGGTATTTCATTATTAACTTTATATATCAAAAACCCCAAATCCCCCCTTGAAACCCTAGATCATGTTTAAACGTTAAATCTTATTATTAAAACTTAAACTTGTAATATATATACGTTTAGGTACCTTGTAAAAGGAATTCGTTGGAACGTCGTTTAATCCTTATTATTATCTTACCCATATACGTCAAGTGAGTTTTCATGCCTCTTTTTATATTATTTCACACCTTTTTGGGGTGAAACATGTTAAACTTATCAACTTACACTTGTAATCTTTTTATACTTGTAACGCACATGCAATTCATACTTATATTTTATCATGGTTATTTGTATTATTCTGAGATTTATATGAGATACATTATATGATGACAATCATTAACTATTGTTAGCCTGGCGACGTCATAGATCTATGGGCCTGACAAGCCTATTTGGTACTAAAGCCGATGTTATTGCCGGCTCCTGATGACGTATGCTTGTTCATCATGGGAACCAAGTACACTTAGCTAATGTTATAAACTTGTAAACTCATTATTGGTCAAGGTTTGATTGTAGTTATATGTGTTCTATAAACTTGCATAATTCATAACCCTTGACATGAATTGCTACTTGTAAAATCTTTGATATATTTATGTATACTTAACCCATGGAAACTCACCAACTTTTATAGTTGACCTTTTATTTTAAACATGTTTCAGGAAAAGCTCAAGTTTGATGCCATCTCTTGAAGTGTGCACACATCTAGGATTTGGACATAGATAAAAGAATAAATTCTCTTGGAATATTTATCTTATGTTATGTTTATTTCTTGTTTGAGACTTATTGTTGTAATTTGCATTTTAAAACTTATGATAATATATTTTCATTAAATGATAGCGTTATGTGGTTGTGAACAATTTTAACCCTCACATCTCGACGATTCCGCCGTTAAGGTTGGGGTGTGATATCTCTCTATCTATCTTTCTCTCTCACACACATTCTCTACTTTCTCTACTCTCTCCATCACCACCACCACACCCACTCATCACCACTACCGTAGTCACCCACTGCCACCACCAGAACAACCCACCACCACCACTGCAGCCCTCGTCATTTCTATTGCAGCCCCCGTCATCGCCACCACAGCCCCCATCACCCCCACCACCCCATCGCCACCACCACATCCACCAATCAGTGCCACCATAGCCTCCCATCACTATACCACCCTAATCGCCACCACCATATCATCTATTTTTAACAACCATAAAAGAAAGCAAACAACTTATTGCCTAATTAATTGTATTGTGTGGAGGATTCAATGATCATAAAGAAAGGGTTGGGACAATCTGAAATCAATGTGGGTGTTCGGGGTTGTGTGAGCTGAGGGAGAAAACATGTGGCGACGAATGGACGGTGTGTGTATGGGAGTTTGATCTCCTGTTAGCTTTACCTCCATCACTGTTACATCAACAATAGCAATCTCTTCAGTTAACTACTACTGATTTTTATGTAATTAACCTTCCAAAACGAGGGAAAAGAATCAATAATCATCTCCAATCACTCGCTGGAGCTATGTTTGTCACCTACATCCAGCCACCATCGCTCTTGAACTAGATCTAGCCCCAAAAGAAGATCAAACGATTAGCGATGATGTGACGGAGATACGACGATGGTGATTGTTCGATTGAGGTTATGGATCAACAATGCTTTTCTGTTTAATCAGTGCCTAACAAATATGGAATCTAAGTTAACAACTTATTAACAAACACAAATAATTTTAGTAAGATAAGTACAGAAGTTGTTCTTTCAAAGTATCACTTGATTAATCAAATTTGAGTACAAAGAGTTACATTCAACATATACATAAGTGGCTTAAACAAGCATACCTATACTATACAAGTATGAGAGTTTTATATTATGAAAACTCAAAAAATAAGAATAAACTATTCTATGTTCAAAATGTACAACAAGACAGACAATCAGGACATCAGAGTTAGCCAGCTTCAGTACTATGTTGCCTCCAAAAGGCAAAACATAGTAGTCGTCGGTATAGACAGTATTTTCTTATATGACAGTTGATTAGCAGCTCATGTAGTTAAGTGCTGATCAACATCATCAGATAAGTGTTGATCGGTAGTGGTTTAGTATATGTTGATCGACAGTCATTCAGCACATTCTGTTCGGCAGTTGATTCAGCAATTGGCAAAAATTGGCAGTTGGCAGAAAATGTTAAATTTTTGAGCTTTTGGTAGCTTCATCCTTTTTATAGATCAACAAATTCCTCCTAGCATGATGCTACCAAAACTCTATCTTCATACCTCAAGCATCCTAATCAGCAATAGTTCATACATGTATCCTCTTCTATCTCTTCTGAGGTTTTCAAGAGATAGATTGACCAAGTCTTTAATGTTGTGCCGAGATAGTTTAAAGAGATCATACTCACTGATTTCAACTTTGTCAATACTAGCATAAGTCAGATAGAAAGTATTGGTTGAGGAATTTTAGCTCCAATGTGTGATTGGGTTTTGAATGCTCAAAGGAGTCATATGTAGAACCTCTTCTTATTTGTCTCCTCCTTTTTTTGCTTCAACCTTGTTTTGAAACTTTATCTTTAGAAATGAGGCCATGGAATTGTACTTATCTAACATCCCTTCATACTCCGAGATTAAAGTAAACATTCTCTTCAATTCTTTAAGGTTGGGGTTTAGAACTTTCAACTCAGTTAGAAAGAAAGACTTACACTTATTATTTCTTTCAATGAAGAATCTCTAAGCTTCCTGGTCATACCCTCATTTGATAATGGTTGTACCATCATCTTTTGAGTCTTCCTCTTCCTTAGATTCTAAGAGTTTTTCTTCTTGCTCTAGATGATTTAAATCATGTCTTACTTTTTCACCAGCAGTGGTAAATATCACGTCATCTATTGAATAATCAAACGGGCTTGGGTTGGAGATTCACCTATTTTAGAAGCTTGTTGGACTATGGCAGAAACATGATCAGTAGTTTGAGCAGGTTGAGAAGTAGTAGTAGGTGACTGTGGTTGAGTACTGGAGGCAGGTTCGGTAGATGGGGTGGCCTTAGTAGCTTCAGACTCTTGTTTTTTCCTTCTTCGTTTTGAAGCCTGCCTTGATATTTTTAGATGAGATTTGTGAATTCTAATCAACATATTTTCCAATTCCCTTGCCTCCTAATCATTTCTGGGATACCTTAGTATTAATCTGGTTAGGTCAGCTATCTTAAATCTGTTGAAGCCCACAGGTTAGTTTCTTGAGTAAGCTACCCTTCTAGCTGGTGATCTGGTTGTGAAGTATGCATCTTTCTTCTAATCATATTCCCACTAGACTATTGGATCATAAGCTGATATTGGAGTTTATGGGATCTCTTCACCAACATCAACTTTGACTGAGGAAAATACTTTTTGCATTAGCATTTTGGACTTTTCATTCTTACATGTAACATCCCAGAAAGACAAAACGAGTCATTTAATAATAATGGGCTTAATTAAGAGATATTCAATAAAAATAAAAGAAGGAAATGGGTCATGGGCCAAATTAGCAGTATGGGCAAAGAGATTTAAGGGGGTTAAAGGCCCATAATCAAGCACTTAAACCCACCTAACCAGCCATCATCTTCTCCATTTTCAACCCTAGCCGCCAACTTTTAGAGAGAGGGTAGAGAGAGAAAATAAGGAAAACTTAAGATTTGGAGCTTTATTGTATAATGGATTGAAGATTTGAGTGTTAGAGTATCAAACCACAAGAAAGGAGTGTGAATCCAAGGATCGTCAACAGAAATTATCAGTGTCAATTGATGTCAAGTCAACATTTGCGGAATGAACGTTGATTTGGTTTAATTGTTTTAAACAACTTTAAATATCAATAAATGATCAAGAACACACGTAACGAAACACAATTAATGATTAATCAGTATTTCATTAGAACATGTTAATGATTACAAATGTATTGAATGAATGATATTAAAGAATGCTATGATGTGATGGCTGCTAGGGTTTGATTGAAAGACTTTGAAGTGATTGTCGTATTGCTATTGCTGTTCTCGATTAATCAATCGTCTAACTCAATCGTAGTTGAATCGAAACCTAGGATCCATATATATAGACAATGATGTTTCAGTTATAGGAAACACCGGATCTCTTGGGATTTGATTTGTTTCAGTTAAGGAATCATCGGATTTCTCGGGATTCGCATAACCGCCTTGTTGACTTGTTGACTTGTACCACTTGTATAATACAAGTGTTTGGACTCCGCAGGAATAGTATCTTCAGTAGAAGATTTGTTCTTTCGTAGATGATTTGTTCTTCCGTAGAAGTCTTGTTCTTCCGAAGGAGTCTTGTTTTTCCGAATGAGACTTGTTCTTCACTTCTGGTTGTTCATCCGTAGAGGATCTTCGGATGTAAAGTTACTTCTAAGAAATATATCTATGGAAGAACAAAATGTTCATCCGTAGATGTTTCTTACACTTGGTCAATTTCATAAATTGACCAATTATAATGTTTGTACCTGCAACCATACATAAATCAACACACACATAAATGGGTTAACCTATATATTTAATGCATACACAATAATGAATTACAAATATTCATTACAGATATTAATTCAAGTACTAAGCCTATACATAATGAACTAGATCTAGTGATCCTAGACCTAACAATACTCCCCCTTAGGCTTAGATACTTGCAATCTGTTCTTCAAAACTAAAAGTTTCTTGACTCTGGCAATGATTTTGTTATAGAAGTAAGACACAGCAGTCTTCTGATCATCATACTTGTAGTTGATCTTCATCTTGCTGAACTTCTTCAGAGTCTCAAAACTGATCCCTAGAACATCTTCTTCAGTAATGAGTGTGTCTAACACATTGTTTTTATTCACCACTTCTAGCTCATCTTGCTCTGAGATTCTGAGTTCTGTTACTTCATCAAAATTTGTTCCCTTTAGCAGTCCAGCATTGAATCTTCTTTGTTTGTAGGCTTTGGCATGTAGTTTGTCAATCACTTGGATCACATGGACATGCAGGAACAGATCATTTTGTGCTTTTTCATCAGTCAGCTTGGGAAAGAATTTGTCATTGAGATATGATGTGTAGCTGGGATGGAGTAGTTTGATTTTCACAGGATCAAAGATCCTGATCCTGTCAGCTTTCTTGTTCTCAAGCATTTCTCAGCAGGACCAACTCCTTTGTCTTCTCAACATAACCCCATTCAGTGATTGGGTATGTGAATTGAGTCCCTTCAATGCATTTGATTGCTGCTTTGTTTCTACTTTGTAGCCAACCCTCTTCAAAATTCATCATCTACATGTTCTGAGGCATGGACTTGTATCTTTTGAGCCCTTTGATTCTCTTCTGATGCTCTATATCTTCTCTTTTAGCTTCTATCAGAACATCATCTTTAAATTTAGTCTTCAACTTTCCCACTAGAGTTGAGAAGTCTCTTCCTCTAGGGTGAATTGGATAATTGCTGATGATTAGACTTTGAAGATCTTTGATGTCATTCTCTGGCAGACTCACCACTGAGAGTACATCATGGAAGTATTTAAATCTCCAGATGTTCTTTTAATAATGGCACAATCCCAGTCTGGATCATATTTCCAGGCCATGATCCTGTTTTTCTTACACAAAACTGGGAGTTGTGAGGTGATCTATCAATTGTATCAGAGTGGACTTCTGCTCATTATCTCTCTCACTGTAGTCCCAAGTGGCCATACTTTTCCAGGTATTACTTCTCTTGGCTCTCTGATCAATTTTTCCTTTCCTTTGTGCTGATCTTTAGATTCAACAGTTATAGGTTCAGCAGGAAATTTGCTTTGTTCCACATAAGATGGATGTGGAGCTTCAGTTCTGAATCTTACACCAGTATCCAGCTCAACTTCATCACATGCTCCATCATCCTTCTAAGTTCCCCTACTGATCTTCCTTTAAGCTCATGAGGTTTGTAATTATGCCTTGTAACCAGCAAGTCATGTTGTATTTGCTCAGCTTAGCTATGTCACAATGTCCCAACTCCTTCTTTGTCTTCTAAATGGATTGAAAGGTGCTGAAGGCTTCATAATCACAATTTGGAATCATAAAGCATGCAAGCTCAAATTCTTTCAAGATATTCTTCATCTCAGTCAGGTTTAGTCTCTCAACCATGTCATAAGGGAGACCATGGTTTATAAGTATCATGAACATGGTTGATTCAGGCCTCTCTTCTAATATGTCTTTTGTAGTCAGAAGATCATCAGCCTTTGAGACTTCTTGTTCTGGTGGAGAGTCTTCTTTGATCAGCTCTTCCCACTCTTCATCACTTCATCCTCCTGCTGAGAGATGACTTCACAGTAGATAATCTACTAAGGTGTGTGTCAGGAATGTGAGCTTTTGTTTCAGGAGATGTGAGCTTTTGTTTCTTGGAGGTACTTTCATCAACAGTTATCTTCTTCTCTGCAGTACCAAGATACTTTCTGTCACACCCCAACCTTGACGGCGAAAAGTCGAGGAGTGAGAGTTAAGATTGTTCACAGCCACATAACGCTATTAATAATCCAAATATAATTTAAACATAAGTTTTCAATTGTCACATTACAAACATAAGTCTCAAGGAAAATATAAGCATAACATAGAATGTAACAAGTCATTCTTATTTCATTTATTTATCTAGGTCCATTCCTAGATGTGCAAGCTTCAAAGAGTAGATCACATACTTGAGGTATTCCTGAAACATGTTAAAAATAAAAGATCAACATAAAAATGTTGGTGAGCATTCCATAGTTTTCAATACATAAGTATATAAAAGATGGCAATTCAAGTCATAAGTTAGTGAATAAAGTGATTAGGGATGTTATGAACAATGCAACAATCAAACCTCGAAAAAGTTTTACAAGTCTCAAACGTTAAAAGTATATACGATCAGCTAAGTGTACTTGGATCAACCAAGCAGGCTTGTCTTACCCATAGATCTATGACTTCGCTGGGCTAGCAATAGTTAATGATTGTACATATAACGTCATAACATGGTAACCACAAAAGTTCAACTAACCACAACTTTACAAGATGAATTGCCATAGGTTTACAAGTCTCCAATAAGTTTACAAGTGCAATAGTATAAGTTAACATGTTTCACCCCAAAGTGTGAAAATAAGAAAAAGGGGTATGGAAATACTCACATGTTCAAATAAGTAAAGAATGACGATTAATAAGAGATATGATAAGCAACGCTCCAACGTAGTCTTTCACAAGTTACCTAAATATATATATTTTACAAGTTTAAGTTTAAATAATAAGATTAACGTTTTAATGCGAACTAGGGTTTCAATTAGGATTTGGGGTTTTAAATAATTACATAAAATAATGAATCGTTTATGTTTTGGCTTAATAAAGTTGGTATAACTCAATAAGACCAAGAATATACTCAAAATGATTCAATAATATAATTTATTGAATTTATAAAGATTAAATAAAATGTGTGAAGAGATATATATAAATAATATAGAAATTAATTATTTAAAATTTGATAAAGATAATTTATTGGATATTCATTTATATAGTTTGCAAAATAATATAGAATTATTTAAAATCACTTTAAACATTTTAAATAATCTTTCTAAGGCCTTAAAAACAAGAATGGTCAATAATAGAAACTTATATTATTTTATAGGTTCTAAGAATTTGTATAAAAATTTAAGAAATAAATAGATTAATTATTTATATATAACATGGTTAAATGAAAAGATGAATAAGTAATTATTTAAATGATTATTTAAATAACTATTTACATAATGATTCATTTAACATATTGATTTATAATGTTTCAATTAATCTTTATTTAAAATAACATGATTTAAACCATGAATACTTAAAAGAAACATTTGGACCAATAATCTATTAGTTACTATTTAAAATAAACCAAGAAAATATCTTATTAAAAATAATATTTAATTATTTAAATTTAGAAAAATAATAAAAAAAATGATTTGATGTCTTTAAAAATAATAAAAGTTTACAAAATCCATTTTTATAGTTATTAAAAATTTTCTACAATTAATTTAAGGGCTAAAAAGGCCCAAAAATATGTTTGAGGGTGCCCGGGTTCGAACCCGGGACCTCAAGGTTTGCTAGTGAGTGTGTAACCAGTTAGACCAGGGCCACAGCCGTGGTATATCCTGGTTCTAAATCTTTTTAAACCAAATTAATAAGGTACCCCCAAATCCAAGAACCCTAGATGGTTCCCGAATCAAATTGAACATCAATTCGATGTTGTTAACCAAATTAAAGATAGGGCTTTTATTCCCCATGCCTAGACGAACATAATCATGTGTTTTACTTACTTGATTACAATCGAATTGAAGTTCTTGTGCTCGGATTGTGTCTCTCGGTTCGCTCATGTAGAACAGGGAGCTTTAAATCGATGTTGGTGATAGATTTATGAGAAATTGAGGGTTCCGAGAGTTGAAAAGGATCGAAAGCACTATTTCCCCTGTTATATAGTTTCAATTTGGTCTGTTACGTCTCGAACAGATCTAGGATTTGAATCGGGGCTTTGAGATGTGTTTTGAATGATTTGAACGTTGCAGGTTCAAATTGATGTGGTAATTATGTTAGACATGATTACAGAAACGTGTCTAAACCAAAGTTTCAATAATTGGATTGATAAACGTGTAGTAACAGTTGGATTTTCATTGAAAGCTTCGGTTTCATCTCTTCACAAAGAAACGACGATTTAATTTCGAATAAACGAGGTTACAGGTTCGAAACACATAGGCGAGAGTCGTGGTACGGTTTAATTCGAGCGAAAGAGGCCATTTTTGAGAGTTTGGCTTCGCCGGAGCTTGGCCGGAGGTTGATCGGAGGAACAAGGGTCGACGGGAGGGGAAATGGCGGTTTGGGATTGAGTTTAACTTATTTACACAAATGGTCCCTGAAGTATCCGCCATTTATTATTTTATGTGTAAAGTTGTTATATTAAAGTTTCAAAAATTACCATTTTAACTCTTAACTTATAAAAGCTGATTTAAATAATAAACAAAATTAATTATTTATCAATTTTTTCTAAAACTTTCATAAAACTTGTAAAGTTTATAATTTAATTATTTACTTTTACTATTAAAAGTCCATAAAGACTAATAAAACTTTATAGTTTTATTAAAAACCATTTTATAACTTAATAAATTTTTAGTAAACTTTTTCATGTAATTACTTGTTTAAAAAAAATGATTTTAACACTTAATAATATACAAAAAGAATAATTTGTAACCCTATAAATTATTACAAGTTGTTTTTAAAATAATTATTAAATAGATAGTTCACAATTTAAGTTGTATTCAATCCCTTAAAACTATTAAAATAATTTAATAATGGAAACCCCAAATGAGTTTGGGTTCGGGTTTATAATTCAAAAATTGGCGGATGTTACAGTCTCCCCTACTTTAAGAAATTTCGTCCCGAAATTTGATTACAAGTAGACTAATTTCAAGGATACGGGGAGACTTGGATTTTCATGTCACGTTCGCCAGTGAGACTTGGAACGTTTAAATTCAATGGGTTTAGTTATAATGTTTTACTAAGCTTAATTTGTTAATTTCATATTACATGATTTCATGCGCTTCTTGGAAAAGGGTACAAGATTATAAATTTAAAAAATTCAATGGATAGACTTTTACATTTCAAGCGGTTTAAGACTATTAAGAAAAGTTTTACCATGAATGAAACACTAAGTATTAGTGTGATACGAGGCTTGGGGATAAGTTCAAGATGCTTTTGAATGAGATAAGGAATTCATAAAGGCTTTTCAAGTAATGAATTTTACGGGGTTTTCATATGGTTGATTCTTGTTTACTTATGTCTTTGAGATTTCAAAGTTTTATTGATTTAAAGTTGATACGAGAATCATGTTCGTTATGACTAAGGATTCAATTTAGAATGAAAGCATCATTGTAATAGGCTTTCGGGACAGGTGTAATTTTTAGGGAAAGATGTTTAGAAAGATTTTCAATGGTCATTAAGAGAAATGGTATAAAGAGTTAAACAAAGACATCGTTCATGATCGGATTGGAATTTAAATAATTCAGAATATCGATGATGCAGACAATCCCAAATAGCTTTCCAAGTACGGCTTGCACACGCGGTTCATCAAACTCATGAACTCAACCATACATTGCTATAACTAGAAAGGCATGACATAATTTATAATAATTTTATTTGTACGAAAGATTGTATTAGGAGTGTTATCATTGTGCAATTAGGTTTTGATGATAACTCAGAATGAAGATCAATAAAAAAAAATTCCATAAACTAGATCAAACGTCAAATTGAAATATAAAAGCGTGAAAGAAGAAGTCGATTTAAAATTTAACTGTTCCAGGCTTGGAACTAGGGTTACCCCAAAGTAACAACGACCCCTTTTGAGTTCAAGATTCATGCTTTAGCTTATTTGGCTGGAACACTATCGTCGATAAACCAGATAACGTGTTCACCCTTCAAGTTATTACATGTTTCTTGTCAATTGAAGTCTTAAAACCTTGGTAAGTTGGAGATCAAGAAATGAGAATAGTCATCAAGGTATGGTTTTCACTCCTAACTTGATGGTGTATTCCCAAGGTATGACCACTAACTTACCAATCAAAAAGTTCGATCCCAACTCCTTGTTGAGGATCCATAAAAATAAGATGAGGTAACTCACCATTAAGGTAAGAGAAATCACTCCTATCTTAACGGTGAAGTTTTACAAAAACAAAATATAACAAGATGAACTTCTTCATCAAAATCCAGAATTCACTCCTACTTTGACGAAGTCGCCTCATTTGAACAAATACAATTCATAAAGATGATATTATCATCAAGGTATGGAATTCACGCCTATCTTGATGATAATAGCAAGAAAACAATCGAAGATTTACACTTGTCACCAAAGTACGGGTTTCAATCCTATTTTGGTGAGATCATGTAATTTGTGAAATGCCATTCCAAAGAAAATAATTGAAGTCAATCCTCGGGATAAGGAAATCACCCCGATCCAGAGGATGAAATTTTTATAAATCACAACTGGAAACCATTTATCGAAACGAATAGAGAATCATCAAAGTAAGGGAATCACCCCTGTTTTGATGAGTTAGAATCATTTAGGAGATACGGGTGTTCTTAGTCATAGGTTGACTTTCAAACACTTGCATCTCTCACGGTGCAGACGGTACAGAGTTTGACTTAACAACGAAAGGAAAATAATATCAATTAGAAATTCGGAAAATTTCAAGTTACATCAATGTAACAAAAGGAAAAATCATGCTTACAAGCTTAAGATCAAAGTTTAAGATAACAGAAGTTGTTGTGGTGTTCAAATCTTGGATGGTTTCAATCGGGAAGACGAAATTAAGGGCACGAAATTATTCAACGCCACAACGAGATGTGAACGTTCGATTCACAATCGAAAGGAATACATGGACTTCTCAAGATATGAGGTGAACCATAGTCTTATTGAAGACACACGTACTTATAAGTGATCATTCATCTCAAGGGTTTCGAGTCAAGTAAATGGATTCAATGATCGAGTCAAATCACCATTTACACTTTGCCTAGACAAAGTATCCCGAGATGTAAGAATTCCACCTATAGCATTGCATGTTCTTAGTTATGGGACACACCCTTAAGAAGACTTGAGAACCATAAGTAACGGTTTAAAGTTTTGAAGACCATTCGTTTTAGATTCCCAATATCATTAAGAGTCATGCACACGTTGGTCAAGGTATAGAAATAGATACATGAAACGCTCAACGTGTAACGGTGTTTAAACGTAAGAGTTGAAATGTAGGATAGGTTCAATATTAACAGGAACATTATGTATGATAAGAATGAAGAGATACCAGTTCAAGTAATCAAAGACTTTTTAAGATACATAGAGGGTGGTTCCATTTGATAACGCATTACCATTTGGAATCGTTGACACGTCAAGGTAGATTGACCCATTTTCCATAGAGACTTGTGTATGTTGACCATAGTTTATCACTCATCACTCATCCCAGAAATCCCCAGGTAAGCATAACTGGTCTCACAATGAGATTTATACGATATGCTTGCCTTAGCCCGAAGGCCTTTTGCCAGGAAAACCAGAATACAGGTGTCTATGTGTCACACAAATTTCTTTGGTTTATGAAATCAAAACCTTGATGAGATTTTCATAGATTAGACATAGAGTCTAAGGAATTGAACCTAGATGATAAGTGTAGATTCCACATGTCATTGAGAATAAGTTTAGGAAGTTTATTTGTCGGGGAGGGTCAAAGAGTCAAAGTTAAGTTTAGGGAGACAAGTAACTAAGTTTAAGCATACATAAGGCAATCCTATGCTAAGGCATCAAGTTGCACAAAAAGCATAGCATTATGTAGCATGCAAACAACATGTAAGCACAAAGGTATAAGGATCTTTCTATGAGGTTCATGCAACTATAGTCTAGGTCACCATTTCTAATAACCTAGATCCCTATAGTTATGGTCTCTGATACCAATCTGTCACACCCCAACCTTGACGGCGAAAACGTCGAGGAGTGAGAGTTAAGATTGTTCACAGCCACATAACGCTATTAATAATCCAAATATAATTTAAACATAAGTTTTCAATTGTCACATTACAAACATAAGTCTCAAGGAAAATATAAGCATAACATAGAATGTAACAAGTCATTCTTATTTCATTTATTTATCTAGGTCCATTCCTAGATGTGCAAGCTTCAAAGAGTAGATCACATACTTGAGGTATTCCTGAAACATGATAAAAATAAAAGGTCAACATAAAAATGTTGGTGAGCATTCCATAGTTTTCAATACATAAGTATATAAAAGATGGCAATTCAAGTCATAAGTTAATGAATAAAGTGATTAGGGATGTTATGAACAATGCAACAATCAAACCTCGACAAAGTTTAACAAGTCTCAAACGTTAAAAGTATATACGATCAGCTAAGTGTACTTGGATCAACCAAGCAGGCTTGTCTTACCCATAGATCTATGACTTCGCTGGGCTAGCAATAGTTAATGATTGTACATATAACGCCATAACATGGTAACCACAAAAGTTCAACTAACCACAACTTTACAAGATGAATTGCCATAGGTTTACAAGTCTCCAATAAGTTTACAAGTGCAATAGTATAAGTTAACATGTTTCACCCCAAAGTGTGAAAATAAGAAAAAGGGGTATGGAAATACTCACATGTTCAAATAAGTAAAGAATGACGATTAATAAGAGATATGATAAGCAACGCTCCAACGTAGTCTTTCACAAGTTACCTAAATATATATATTTTACAAGTTTAAGTTTAAATAATAAGATTAACGTTTTAATGCGAACTAGGGTTTCAATTGGGATTTAGGGTTTTAAATAATTACATAAAATAATGAATCGTTTATGTTTTGGCTTAATAAAGTTGGTATAACTCAATAAGACCAAGAATATACTCAAAATGATTCAATAATATAATTTATTGAATTTATAAAGATTAAATAAAATGTGTGAAAAGATATATATATAAATAATATAGAAATTAATTATTTAAAATTTGATAAAGATAATTTATTAGATATTCATTTATATAGTTTGCAAAATAATATAGAATTATTTAAAATCACTTTAAACATTTTAAATAATCTTTCTAAGGCCTTAAAAACAAGAATGGTCAATAATAGAAACTTATATTATTTTATAGGTTCTAAGACTTTGTATAAAAATTTAAGAAATAAATAGATTAATTATTTATATATAACTTGGTTAAATGAAAAGATGAATAAGTAATTATTTAAATGATTATTTAAATAACTATTTACATAATTATTCATTTAACATATTGATTTATAATGTTTCAATTAATCTTTATTTAAAATAACATGATTTAAACCATGAATACTTAAAAGAAACATTTGGACCAATAATCTATTAGTTACTATTTAAAATAAACCAACAAAATATCTTATTAAAAATAATATTTAATTATTTAAATTTAGAAAAATAACCAAAAAATGATTGATGTCTTTAAAAATAATAAAAGTTTACAAAATCCATTTTTATAGTTATTAAAAATTTTCTACAATTAATTTAAGGGCTAAAAAGGCCCAAAAAATATGTTTGAGGGTGCCCGGGTTCGAACCCGGGACCTCAAGGTTTGCTAGTGAGTGTGTAACCAGTTAGACCAGGGCCACAGCCGTGGTATATCCTGGTTCTAAATCTTTTTAAACCAAATTAATAAGGTACCCCCAAATCCAAGAACCCTAGATGGTTCCCGAATCAAATTGAACATCAATTCGATGTTGTTAACCAAATTAAAGATAGGGCTTTTATTCCCCATTCCTAGACGAACATAATCATGTGTTTTACTTACTTGATTACAATCGAATTGAAGTTCTTGTGCTCGGATTGTGTCTCGGTTCGCTCATGTAGAACAGGGAGCTTTAAATCGATGTTGGTGATAGATTTATGAGAAATTGAGGGTTCCGAGAGTTGAAAAGGATCGAAAGCACTATTTCCCCTCTGTTATATAGTTTCAATTTGGTCTGTTATGTCTCGAACAGATCTAGGATTTGAATCGGGGCTTTGAGATGTGTTTTGAATGATTTGAACGTTGCAGGTTCAAATTGATGTGGTAATTATGTTAGACATGATTACAGAAACGTTTCTAAACCAAAGTTTCAATAAATTGGATTGATAAACGTGTAGTAACAGTTGGATTTTCATTGAAAGCTTCGGTTTCATCTCTTCACAAAGAAACGACGATTTAATTTCGAATAAACGAGGTTACAGGTTCGAAACACATAGGCGAGAGTCGTGGTACGGTTTAATTCGAGCGAAAGAGGCCATTTTTGAGAGTTTGGCTTCGCCGGAGCTTGGCCGGAGGTTGATCGGAGGAACAAGGGTCGACGGGAGGGGGAAATGGCGGTTTGGGATTGAGTTTAACTTATTTACACAAATGGTCCCTGAAGTATCCGCCATTTATTATTTTATGTGTAAAGTTGTTATATTAAGTTTCAAAAATTACCATTTTAACTCTTAACTTATAAAAGCTGATTTAAATAATAAACCAAATTAATTATTTATCAATTTTTTCTAAAACTTTCATAAAACTTGTAAAGTTTATAATTTAATTATTTACTTTTACTATTAAAAGTCCATAACGACTAATAAAACTTTATAGTTTTATTAAAAACTATTTTGTAACTTAATAAATTTTTAGTAAACTTTTTCATGTAATTACTTGTGTAAAAAAATGATTTTAACACTTAATAATATACAAAAAGAATAATTTGTAACCCTATAAATTATTACAAGTTGTTTTTAAAATAATTATTAAATAGATAGTTCACAATTTAAGTTGTATTCAATCCCGTAAAACTATTAAAATAATTTAATAATGAAAACCCCAAATGAGTTTGGGTTCGGGTTTATAATTCAAAAATTGGCGGATGTTACACTTTCTCTTTCTTGAGTACAGAATCAGCTCTTTTGATGCCTCAGTAGATTGTTTTGTTTGAGCAATTGAAGCCTTAGCATTAGATTCTAATGTACTGATCTTCAAATTCAGCTGCTCAGTCTCTTCTTCTTTTCTCTTTATCACATTTGACTGAGCAGTCATAGTGCTATTTGCTTGTTCAAACTTCATCATTATCTTTTCCTTTTCTTTCTTTTCAGTTGCTGCTGACTCTTTAAGTTCGGCTTCCTTATCAAGTAAAGCATCAATGACTTCCTTATCGCTTTGAGCATCTTCTCTCAGTCTTTTTATTCTTGCTTGTTGTCTCAACAACTCTTCATCCTTTTCTTTGATCATTCCCTTCAGTTCTTGTATTCTTTGCTTTCTTTTGTTTGATTTTAGCACCAGCTTGTTGTACTCAGCAACCAGATAGCTCTTGCTGACAAGGATATCATTATCACTTAGATCATCTTCATTGTATGCAATAATATCAACATAGTCTGCTTCTGCATCTACTTCCTGATGCTGAGAATCAACCTCATCATCTTTAACTTCTTCCGGATCAACACTTGCTGAGCTTAACCTGGGTTCAGTGGCTTGATTTACAAGTTCTTGATGAGGTTGTTGTTGTTGATGATCAGTCACTGGAGATACTTGTTCAGTTTCATTTGAAAGTATAGGGGATTCAGTTTTGGATAATGACAGTTTAACTGTACTTGCTTGTGAGACTAATTCTGTCTCCCCAGTGTAAATACTCTCAATAGTTGAATTTTCAGGATTTGGAGGTTGTTGATAAATTTGCATTTGAAGCTGATTTGGTGATCGAGGTTGAATGGGAGAGATTGGTTCTATATTTTGGCTGGCTGGAGATTGTGGTTAGGGTGTTTGTTGTTGATTTGGTGATTGATGGAGGATAGGTGAGATTGGTTCTGTGTTTTGACTGGCTGGAGATTGTGGTTGGGGTGTTTGTTGTTGTTTTGGTGATTGATGGAGGATTGGTGAGATTGGTTCTATATTTTGGCTGGATGGAGATTGCTGATGTATGGGTGATGTATCTGGTGAGTGAGTGTCTTGAGCAGAGTTGGTTGCAGAGTTCTCTTGTTCACTTTCCCACACAAGCTCTTGAGGAATGTCTGCAGTAGCATCAATCACATGTGCAAACATGTCCATGTCACCTCCTTCATATTTCCCAGAAATTTTGTTCAGCACAGATCTCCCAAGGTGTGCTTGAATAAACACACAACCCTCCACTGAAGTTCCAGGCAAATCCGCATTAATGATTAGTTGAATGAACCTTGGAAACATGTACATCTTATCAGCCTTCTGTACTTTAATGTGATCACACAGACAGTTGAAGATCTACTTTGAGTAATTGTATGTTCTTCCCTCAAAAATACCAATGATACCAGATGATATATGTCTTGAAAATCTATCAAGCCCAGATTTTCTGTTTGAAATGCACTTCAGATAAGTGTGACACAGAAATCTGTATGGCTTACAGAGTCTTCCCTTCTTGATTTCTCCCTTTTCAAAGTCTCCATCATACCCCATTATGAGAAAAACCTTTTCTATGTATTCATTTTCAAACACATAGGGTGTCCAGCTTCAACATCTCCTAGTTCAAGAACCCTTCTTATTGTTTGTTCATCAATTCTCAGCCTCCGATTCTTAACTTCAGCAATAATACCTTCACCATCTTCTTCTACGTATGCAGAATTCCAGAAATCAGTGATATGTGATCGATAAATCACCGGCTCTGCTGATAGGGCATAGAACAGCCTCGATCTTCTTAGATATCTGATAATTTCTTGACACCCTTCTGACACAGGATCGTCAGGGTTTAAGAAGGCACACACATTGTGTTCTCTCGCGAATTGATTATCCATCTGTTCATAAAAAAAGACTTCGTTAAAATCACATTACTGATATGAGAATACGAACAGTTGTGAGATAAAACAAGAATCGAATGGTTCATTCTTGAATATTACGACATGTTTTACCTTAATAACAACTAATTAAGAACACAGATATATGTTTGCTTAAGGTTTTGATTTGGTAAATTTTGAATGCTGAGGAAGTGGGAAAAATTTTGTTGAGTCAGATTTTCTAGATCTGAAAAAGTGAGCTGAAAAAGCGAATAATGAATTTGACAAGTCAAACCACATTATTTATACTCTCAGACACATTAATTTTATCTCATTTATTAAGTGGGACCCTCAATGTATTCTTCCGTAGATTAATTTCTCATTAATTAAGAGGGATCCTCAATGTATTCTTCCGCAGAACATCTACGGATCAACAACATCTGCTGATGATGTGAAATTGTAACATTAAATTACTTGATCTTTATTCATCCGTAGTTTACCAATCTACGGATAAACATTTAAGATTGATTTCCACATTGTAGCTTCTGCTGATGCTTAAAGTAGCACAATGCGGAGAAATATTGTTGAATGTATGGCCCAACTCTATTGGTTAGAACCATTTATTGCTTTAGGACCTTGTTGGCTTTGTATACATGGCAATTTAGTACAAGAAAGTTTAAAATTATGATTTTTACTAAAATTTTCATGTATCCAGAAGCTAAGATGATGCTCAGATTCCAATTCCTTCAAATTGATAATGATATAGACATTGCTGCTGCTGATTGAGTTACTTTTTCATGTATTCTACTCCCCCTAAATTTGTGATTAATGGTGAACTTAAGCATTTATCATAAATTTCTTTAAGAGGAATAACATGATTTTAACTGTATGATAATGATCAGATACATATACACATATGATGGGATCATACTATAATACTAAGCCTCTTCCTGATGAGTTATTTTGTTGATTTGATACCTGAACAAGTTCTGATTGCAAGTATATTGTCCACATAAATCCATATAAGAGCTCATGTATCAACTAGGCATGATGTTTATCATGTTTCATATTGATTTGAAAATAACTGTTATGGGCTTCACATTCAATTCACAAAGGTTTTGTCCTCCTTTTGCAAGTCAAATCATCACTTTTTCACACTTAAGACTATGTACTTTAGGTTATAATATCTATCTTGAGATGTATTTTGCATCTCATTGATGCATTGATGTAAAAGCTCAAGATAATATACAGTTGATCACATAGGATTCTTTTGAGAGCTTTAGATATGATCAACATCAGGTCATCAGGTCTTTACTCACGTAAGATAGAGGGATGATGAGGATCATGATCTTTCACCTTTTTCAACTGATATTCAGTATGGTGATCATACACCCAGGTCTTTGTTCACACAAAACAGAGGGAGTATGATTTGCAAAGATAGATATTATAAAGTGTTTTACATAGTGTGTTTAGATGAGTGATTTGATCACATTAGGATAAGACTCACTTTGTATTCTCAAAATGAAGTTTCCCACAAACAATCATTTTAGTATTATGTTTGGCATGCACTCAGTTTAGTTTCCACTCAAGATGAATCTACTCACATATCAAGAAGCTTGCTAAGATTTATTGTTATTTATTTGTTTAGGAATAGGCAAAGCTATAGTGTACTATCATTTCCCATACATATGTCATGCTGATGCATCATTACACACAGCATTTTTTTGTTTAAATTTGATTAATCTAAGTTAATCATGCCTAGAGACTCAATCAGAAAATTAAATCTGACTGAATCAAAGGCTTTAGTGAATAAATCAGCAAGCTGATTTGATGTATCCACTTTGACTAACTTAATCAACCCCTTTTTTGAGCAATCTCTCAGAAAATGATATCTTATCTCAATATGTTTTGTTTTACTATGTTGCACAGGATTAGCAGTGATAAACATAGCAGCAGAATTGTCTATATAGATAGAAGTTTGAAGAAAATTGTAACCATAGTCAAGCAATTGGTTTTGCAACTAAAGAACTTGAGAGCAACCAGCTGAAGCAGCAATGTACTCAGCCTCAGCTGTGGATACAGAAACATTGGTTTGTTTCTTGCACTGCCATGATACTAGCCTTGGTCCAATGAATTGACATCCACCGGTTGTTGATTTTCTGTTACCGTTACATCCACCATAGTCACTGTCTGAGTATGAGTAGAGTGTAAAGTCTCATCCTTTGGATACCAAAGACCAAGTCCTGTTTTTCCCTGTAGGTATCTGAAAATTCTTTTTACAGCATTGAGATGTGATTCCTTGGGATCAGATTGGTACCTAGCACATACACACACAGCAAATATAATATCAGGTCTACTGGCAATTAAATACATAAGTGAACCTATCATTGATCTATATAATTTTTGATCAATAGATTTTCCAGAGGGATCAGGAACAATCTTATCAATTGTTGATGCTGGTGTTTTGCATGAGGATACTTCAGCAAGATTGTATTTCTTCAGAATTTGATGTATGTATTTTTCTTGGTTAATGAATATTCCATCTGCTTTTTGATGAACTTGAGGCCAAGGAAGAAGGTTAATTCACCCATTAAGCTCATCTGAAATTCAGATTTCATCAGCTCTTCAAAATTCACACACAATCTCTTATTAGTTGATCCAAATATAATGTCATCAACATATACTTGAACTACTAAGAGATCTTGATGTTCTTGTTTGAGAAAAAGTGTCTGATCAATAGTTCCTCTTTTGTAGCCATGCTTGAGTAAGAAAGATGATAGTGTTTCATACCATTTTCTTGATGCTTGATGAAGACCATACAAGGCTTTATCTAGTTTGTATACCCTATGAGGATAATGAGGATCTTCAAATCCGGGTGGTTGTGACACATAAACTTCCTCATCAATTTTCCCATATAAGAATGCACACTTGACATCCATCTGATATATAGTAAACTTCTTATATGAGGAATAGGCCAAAAACACTCTTATGGCCTCAATTCTTGCAACTGGTGCAAAAACTTCATCATAGTCTATTCCTTCTTCTTGAGTGTATCCTTGTGCAATCAACCTTGCTTTGTTTCGTACAATAATCCC
Organism: Flaveria ramosissima; assembly: GCA_025215565.1. NCBI lineage: Eukaryota > Viridiplantae > Streptophyta > Magnoliopsida > Asterales > Asteraceae > Flaveria > Flaveria ramosissima. Next base: position 31,276,209 of record CM046032.1, read on the forward strand.
TCTATCATCCAGTTTGTTTTTGTATAGCCATCTAGTTCCAATAGGATGTTGACCTTCAGGCAAATCAACAAGAGACCACACTTTTTGCTTTCTGAACTGTTGAAGCTCTTCTTGCATAGCTTCAATCCAGCTATTGTCTTTTAAAGCAGCTGTGATGTTGGAGGCACCACTTGAGAAAGAAAACTGTTGAAGAGACAAAGGTTGGTTGTACTACTTTGGCTCCTTGTAGTTCTCTTTCAGGATTTCTAATGATGTTGTCAAGTGGATGAGTCTTATGAATTCTCATTGAAGGAGTTGATTCAACTGGAATAGATGATTCCAGGTTAAACATTTCCATTGCCTCAGACTGATTCAGCTCAGGTTGAGAATTCAAGAAATAGTCAAAATGAGAGTCTGTTGATTGGGCTACAGAAGTATCTCCAGTTGTGTTTTGCTCTTCCGCAGGAACTTCTTCGGAAGCATTTTGCTCTTTCGTAGGAACTTCTCCGGATGCATTTTGGTCTTCCGTAGGAACTTCTCCGGATGCATTTTTGTCTTCCATAGGAACTTCTCCGGATGCATTCTGGTCTTCCGTAGGAACTTCTCCGGATGCATTCTGGTCTTCCGTAGGAACTTCTCCGGATGCATTCTGGTCTTCCGTAGGAACTTCTCCGGATGCATTCGGTCTTCCGTGAAACTTCTCCGGATGCATTTTTGGTCTTCCGTAGGAACTTCTCTCGGATGCATTTTGTTCAATCCACATGTAGTATCTGCTTCTCTGAAGTGTTTTCATCTGAAGATGGATGTATCCTTGGAGGATCAGCAGTAGGTTACTTCAGTCATAATAGGTGTAACAAATGATAACATACTTCATCAATCCTGCATTGTTCAAATGATCATAGTTAAATGATTTTGGATAAAGCATCTATGTTCCAATAACATGATGACCTTAACTGACTTAGTAAATACAGTTTTCATCAAAAGAACCTTAGAGTCTCTTCCACAATGTTGTTATGGGAATATACACCTATATGATTTTTGATGTTGAAGAATATCCAACAAAGAACCATCATATGTTTTTTTTCAAAATTTTTCTAATGACTCTTTTATGTTCAAAACAGTTCTTGACATCCCAAGACTCTTAGATATCCTATGTATGGTTTTCTTTTAAATATGTTAGGACCTGGTATTTGAACGAAATACCGAGTGATTGCGTGTTAAACCAACTCAAATAGTGCGGAATCCTATTTGATTGGCGATCCAATCAGTGAGAACACACGATGAATCAATCAAGAATTGATATCAACGTCAGAAATCGATTAGGAACCGATCTGATGTGTTCTATGAACTTGGAGAACGATTTGGGAGGCTTCTGGACGGCTAGGGTACGTCTGGAGTCGTAATGGGATGAATGCTTACGTTTTCCCACGAATTGGGTCTATTTATAGGTTAGTATTGGTCAATCGTGCGACTGGGCCATAAGTATGGTTCAGTCGTGCGATTGAACCATGCGGTTGATTCATCCGCACGACTGAGTGTTCAGTCGTGCGATTGAGTCAATCTTATGTGTCAATCATACGACTGATCCAGTCTCCTGGTTCAGTCGTGCGATTGAGTCAATCGTATGAAGTTATTCATGCGTGTGGTCCATTCGCATGGGCCATCCGCATGAGAACTTCATTAAGTTAAGTTTGAATGTTCTATTAATATAACTTAATGTGCACTCATTCAAACATTCATAAACCCAATCAATTCAATCACAACTCATTAATGAAATATTAAACATTACAAGTAACAACCAATTCATATCATTTCATTAATCGATTACAATTACATCATAATCAGACAGACAAGTTCATTACATTACAAATCATGATCTAGGGACATACATGTATCAACAAACTCCCCCTTGGACCTAGATCTATCTATTCTCTTGTCTTCTGCATCACCTCCTTATATTTCTTGTACTTCTCCTCTTTAGTGACTCCTGCGTGTATCTCAAAAGCAAAGCAGAGTCTTATGACATTTTGGAATTGGAGGGCTTGTACAATATCTTGCGTGTCATAGAATAGTGGCCACTTGTATAATGTGTAGACATCATTAGCAGACAAGTTGGTTAGCCACATTGGGTCGAATACCCTGATAGTATCCATTTGGCCCTCTCTGTTCAGACTATGACCGCTTCAGCTGTTCTCCAATCATAGTACCACCATTTGAAGTGGGGAGTGAAGTCCTGTGGCATTTCCCTGAGAGGGATTCTCGACATTGTTCTCGGGGGACTCCACTTCAGCACTATCTTTGGCTTACCAGTTATGGGATCAACTTCAGAACGTCTGATATACCTCGTAGGTTGTTGAGGTTTGAAGTTGACCCACCTGGTGTGGTACTCTTTCCTCAGGGCAGCCTCAAACCAGCCTGACATCTTTCTCGGGTCAGCATACAGCAGCTTTAGTTTAGCCAGCTGGTTGAGCTCAAAACCAGGTAGAGTCTTCAGATCATGTGGGAACCTGAAGTACTCTATGCCCTGCTCCCTCTTAACTGCATAAGCGTTAAGGTCTTCAAAATAAGCCCAAGAGATAATCCTGCCCGACACCTTATGGTGTTTCTTGACTCTGTAGAGCTTGGTGTAGGCATCTCTCTTTGGTGCAGCACGCTGGGCTCTTACTTCTTCAAAACAGGCAGCCCATTCAGCCTTGCGAATATCTACATCTGCATTGGAGGCTTGGGCTGTTTCCTTCAGTCTTTTCTGTTCTTGCTCCATCTTGTCAAGTACCTCAAAAGTATCACTGACTAGGGATTCACCCAAATTGGGGACCACATTTCCCTCGGCGTCAGCATACTGAGGATACTCTTCTGCAGTAATGTCTTCAACCTCAACTTCATCAATGTCATTCAGTTCCTCATCACTGGTTGAATCCACTGTTGGAGCGTCCTTCACTATTTCATCGGGATTGAGTTTGAACATTTCTGCTATTTGCTCATCAGACAGGTCATGAATTATCTCCCCTTCTTCAGGGGTATAACTCACAGACCGTCTTACTATCCCTTGTAGGTCAAGAATCATGGTTATTGAGTCTTGACCATTTGAAGGGGAGTAAAGTCAAACTCATCCCTTTGAAAGTTTGGATCTGTTTGATATAACATTCAACACATAAATCATTAGTAATTAATCAAACAGACATATATTAACTTAATATATATAAACATTTAATACATTTGTTTTTCATTACATGATTCAAGTACAAAGTAAATAAATACATAAAACGTCTAATCAGTACTTTTGTCTTGAATCTGTGCGTGTCGCTCGGAGGAGCAGAAGTAGTGGATGACTGGTCTTGTCGACGTTTGATCTCCGCTCTTGACCTGAGGCAGAGGCCGATGCAGCCGCATCCCCTCCTTCTGCCTCGTCATCATCATCATGTCCTTCTGTCCTGTCTTCTTCCGTCTCCTCATCATCATCATCTTCCTCATCATCATCCTCATCTTCATCATCATCATCTCCGTCATCCCCGTCACCCTCCTTTAGCTTCAGGGGCTCATCCTTCGACCCCTTCAGCCTCAGCATGATAGTCTTGTTGGTCGTCTCCAACTCCTCAATACGTTTGACGGACTGAGCCTGAGTGTCTTGGAGTTGGGACACCTCAACTCTCTGCTGGTCTATGACCCGAGCCTGCTCTGCCAGTTGCTGAGATTGGGCAGCAGCCAAGTCGGTCAGCTGGCGGATCTGCGCCGCCTTCTCCTCGTCAGCAGCAAGCAGACGCATAACCATACGGTTAGCGCTGAGAGCTGCTCCTCTACCCCAATGTGAGGTAGAGTGAATCCATGTACCTGTGAGGGCTGGGCTGACGGTCCAGCCTGATGTGTGGTGGTGGTGGCAGTGGCTGTGGTGAATATGGGTCGGTGGGCTGATGGTGGTGAAGTAGGGGTGAATGGTCTGGTGATGGATGGGATAGCTACAGTGGTGGTAGGTAAAGTGGTGGATGTGGTAGTAGGAGTAGTGGCTGTGGTGGCTGTGGTGATGGGTGGTATGTCAGTAGGGGTATGGTGGTAGTGGTGGCTGTGGTGGTAGTCACGAAGGTCAAACGACGCTTCTTCTTCTTCAACCCATGTGGTTGAGCCATCCGCTTCCTCCTAGTCCCGGAGGAAGTAGATGCTCCCCCTGCAACTCTGCTACCTGACCCCGGAACGTAGTTAGGGTCAGTATCTCTCTCTCGAGGAGTCCCTTGGGTGCTCACCAACCACCTTAAGCCCGTGGTCTGTGGGAACTACTTTGCTTCCCACAGTCCTGGTGAGGGGCTCCTCGTCTGACTCCTCCTCCTCAATATCACCAGCGACAAACTCTTGATGGAAGCCGGCCATCTCTGCGACCTCACCTCCGGCAGTGGCTGACCCCGGGGGAATAACGTCTGTATCTGTGCCTCTAGATGGGGCAGGCATGTCATCCCCGGCATCGCCGCTCATCATCATCATCAGAGTCAGTCTCTGGTATAGCAATATGCTCCACATCTGAGTCACTGTCCTCGTGGCGCCACTTCCTCTTCGCTGGCGCCACATAATCAGCCCGGGCCAGATGCCCAAACAACCTCCTGACAGGGGGCTTCACCTGCTTCCCCCTGTATACCTTCATCCTGCCAAGAGTCGTGTCGTCCATGACCTCGAGAATAACAGCGTCCTCCTTCTCCTTCGGCAGGGAAGGAAGCTTCTGATCAATGATCATCTGTAGAAATCTAGGGTACATACAGAAGCCTTCCTTCCCCTTCCCCTCGAGGTTCTCCACCAAATAACTGAATATCATCCTGGAGAAGCTGAACGGGTGGTTCAGCACCAACGCTGCATAAGCGTTCTGGATCTGGTCCGAGAGCTCGTCAAAACCTCCTTTCTGGATGCTAATACACTTTAGCAGCACGTGCGCAAGGTACTTAAACTGGGGACAGAGGTTACTCTTGTTGAGTACCCCGGCATTGATGTCCCAGAGTACTTGGCTTCATGAAGCATCCACGGACGTGAGGGGGTGTAGACGTGTGGGACAACGATCGCCTCCAAACTGTAGAACTATCCTCAGATCCTCCTCAGAAACAGTGATAGCCTCACCAAAATCGAGCTCCTGATACAATGAGGTCGTGGATCTATCTACAGATGCGCCTTCCCAGAAGGCCTGCTGCACTGATCTGTATGGTGTGCAGGGGTGGATATAGCGTGAGCGATCCTGGATCTCTGTAGAAAAGTAATAATGCCTGCGAAGTCGGCTGCATTCCTGGATGTCAAGTCCAGGTGAGCACATAGTTGTGCTTGGTGCTCATATTCCATTACTCTCCATCTGTAACACATAATAATATAAACGTTAGTTTCGTTGGCTAAGAGTACAAAGCAACACTTAGACTTTGAATAAAACTGCCTGTCATGCGATTGGGGTTGTACGACTGAAGACAGTCGTGCGACTGAATTTGCGATTGAGATTCAGACGTGCGATGAACTCATGCGCACGACTGAGTGTGCGACTGGACTCATGCGCATGAACTCTTGTGCGGTTACACCAGGTGCGACTGAGTCTCATTCGCATAGGTCAGTCGTGCGTTAAGTGAATCGTCCCTTCAGTCGTGCGACTGAAGTTCATCGGACGAAGTCGTCTGTCTCATGTGTTCAGTCGTCCAAAGTTCGATCTAAGCAAACTAAGTCCTATCACCCAATTAACCGGTTCTTTAGTGTCGACATTCTCTTTACTAACACTATTTTACTTAATTTACATATTGATTGTTTTAATAGGTTATTAGGGTTTGACAGTCCGGTTCGCACTCACAGTCGTTTTTAACCAATTAGGGTTCATTCTTCTGATTTCGATGGAATAAGATTCAAAATACCTGTACGATGATGAACGAACGTCAGTATCACAGAATCAACAAGAAAATCAAGGCAAATCAAATTTTGGCAGAGTAACGGTAGGATGTGCGATTTAGGGGCGATTTGAGGATGAGGAGTCTCTGCGACCGACTCCACCTCTATTTATATCCACCCTAGATCCAATCGTGCGACTGAGTTCATTCGCACCTTTCAGTCGTGCGAGTGGACTCAGTCGTGCGATTGGGTCAGTCGCCCTTCTCCAGTCGTCCGACTGAAGTTCAGTCGTGCGACTGACTCACTCGTTCGCACTTAAGCTCCGATTGGACTAATCGTATGATCCATTCGTGCGAATGGACTTCATTCGTATGGTTAGTCCATACGTATGGTCCATTCGTGCGAATGGGTCATACTTAGTTAATTTTTCTGTTATTTTACCAATTTACCTTTAACTCTTTTTATTAATTAAATTAACGTTATGAACTTTGATCATCTCAGACATGATCCTTTTATCTTGAAAACACTTTGATCACCTCAGACGTGATCCTTTTACCACTTTGATCACCTCAGACGTGATCCTTTTACCACTTTGGTCACCTCAGACGTGACCCTTTTAAAAATACTTTGTCACCTCAGACGTGACTGATATAACCTTTCAAAGAACATATGGTCATCTCAGACATGACCCTTTTAGTGAGTTTATTCCTTCTGATTTTCCTGATGTAGCCCGACACTTGACTCAAGTTAAAACTTAAAACAAACTAACTAATTTAAGAATTTAAACTAATTACATAATCAGACATATTTTTGGCTTTTTGTGAGAGATAAATCCAGAGATTGATATCTACGGGATTTGGATCGGGAGTAGATAGCTTCAACTTAGGTTGATCACATCTGGACCAATTCAATTTTTGGAATCATACAGGCAATTCAAATCATTTGGGACTCGTTATTAAACCTTTTGATGCTCAAGTTCTCGTGTTCATCCAGAGTCGTTAGCAACATAAGGAAATCATACTGAAACTCTTAGATTTTCACATTGATTTGGACCTTTGAGAATGTAGCCACAATGATTGTCAGTATGTTTGTCCACTTAAATCCATACACAGACTTTTGACACAGACTGGTGACTTATTTAGGTTTAATTATTTCAACTAACACTTGTGGATCCCACACTTATATGGTAATCAACATCCCTCAGGAGCTTTTGAGCGGTCTACGGGTATTATTACAAGAAGAGACTATTCTTAGAGCTTTCAAAGAGAAGCCTGTCCTCAGGTCAGTGCCATCGCACAGCAGAGAGGCGGCAAACAACAATGAATTCTAGAATATCTAGGTTATGCTTATCCTCAGGTCAGTGCCATCGCACAGCAGAGAGGCACATAACCTATCTCCTTGTTAGAGCAGCTTATTTTATTTTGCACAAAATGCACCAACAACATAAGTCATTAGCTTTATTGCATTTGTCTTTCATTTTTTTCTTTGCTTTGCTCTAGTTATGGTCATCCGCACACATTTGTGGCGTTTAATTGCTCATTACCCCTTATTGGAATATTGTTGATTGTGTTAACCAGTGATAAGATGGACGCCCACAGTCAGTTGAACACTTTAGTTTTATCTTGAAATCACCAATCCGGTCTATTTGTCTATTGTGTTGAATCTACCAACATATCATATATGGTCTAGCAGCCTCTAAGTCTACTTTCTTTGTGTCACCTTAGGAGTTGCCAGTTTTCTATCATCTTTCCTTTTAGTATTGCTTAGACTACACAGATTTATTACTTTGAACTTTTGCATATTACAAACTTAAATTTTAAAGTCCCTCTTGATTTGTTCCTGTGTACTATCATTTTCCAAAGGTATTGAATCGGTATCACAGATACAATCTACCTTATTTCAGCTCGCTACTCCTTCTCCCTCATTTTTTTTTTTTTTTTTTAATGTTAACTTGCTGACATATTCTCCCCCTAAAATACTAAAATCATTTCTGGTTTAATTATTTTAGGATTTTAATAAACAGCAAGAGAACATGAGTTTAAATAAAATTAAAATCAAATAGACAAATCAAAATAAATAAAATAAAATTTAACTACACGACATCGGACTACACATTTTCATCATCAGGAATTACCTCACTTTTCTTTTTAACACCGTTGACCTCTAATAAATATTGAAAACGTGGTTTATCAAAGGCTTTAGTATAGAGGTCAGCGCGTTGAAAATCAGTATTAATTTTAACCACATCAATTAAGTTCTTTTCAAAACAATCTCTTATGAAATGGTATTTAATACCGATGTGTTTGGTCTTAGGATGTTGGACCGGATTTTTAGTTACTGCAATTGCAGCAGAGTTATCAACAAAAATAGGAGTAGATGAGAATTTTAAACCGTAATCCCGCATTTGCTGTTGAATCCAGATGATTTGAGAACAGCAACTTGCAGCAGCAACATATTCGGCTTCACAGGTTGACAATGCAACCGATGTCTGCTTCTTACACTGCCAGGTAACTAATCTTCTCCCAAAGAATTGACACCCTGCTGATGTAGACTTGTAGTTCATCTTGCAGCCCCCGTAATCCGAGTCACTATACGCGGTAAGCTCAAAGTCATCATCATGAGGGTACCACAATCCAAGTGTGGGTGTACCCTTCAGATAACGAAAAATCCTCTTGACCCCGATCAGATGGTTGACCTTTGGTTTAGCCTGATATCTTGAACATAGACATGTAGCATACATAATATCAGGTCTTGAGGCAGTGAGATACATGAGGGATCCGATCATTCCTCGGTACATAGTGGCATCTACTAGATCTCCATTATCATCCGGTGCTATATCATGATTAGTAGCAAGTGGAGTCCCAGCAGCAGAAGCATTCTCCATGTCAAAGCGACTGAGAATGTCTCCTACATACTTGGTCTGATGTAGAAAGATTCCATTAGGTGTTTGATCCACCTGTAACCCGAGAAAGAACTTCATCTCCCCCATGGCACTCATCTCAAATTCTTTCTTCATTACTGCTTCAAACTCTTTACATAACTCTTCGTTCTTTGACCCGAAGATTATGTCATCAACATATATCTGTACAAGCAGTAGGTCGCCATCCTTTTCCTTAATAAACAGTGTACAGTCAATTACTCCCCTGCGAAAGCCGTGTTTCACAAGATGAGTTGAGAGTTTCTCATACCAAGCTCGAGGAGCTTGATGAAGCCCATACAAAGCTTTGTCGAGCTTGTAAACTCTATCCCGATGGTAAGGATCTTCAAAACCCTCGGGTTGACTTACATAGACTGTTTCTCTGATTTCCCCATGAAGGAATGCACTCTTTACATCTAATTGGTAGACTTTGATCTTCATGTACGATGCATAGGCAAGGAAGATACGAATAGCTTCCATCCTTGCCACGGGTGCAAACACCTCATTGTAGTCAATTCCCTCGACTTGGCGAAAACCTTGAACCACCAGTCGAGCTTTGTTCCTGATAATGACCCCTTGGTCATCCTTCTTGCATTTTAGTACCCATTTAGTGCCAATGACTTTAGCACCTTTAGGTTTATCAACCAGTGTCCATACACCTAACTTCTTAAACTGCAGAAGTTCTTCTTGCATGGCACTCACCCACGCCTCATCATTGAGTGCCTCACTGACATATTTTGGCTCAACCTGCGAGACAAAACATCGATAGGCACCATCATGAATGTAACCTTTCTCCATAACCGAGGCGTAATCAGCTGAGTACAACTGATTTCGGGTTTGTACTCCTGATCTGACATCCCCAATAACATTGTCAAGGGGATGATAGACGTTTAGTCGTGATCCTGGAGTAGTAGGAACAGCTACCTCAGAACCAAGATTATGAACATTTGGTTCTGCATCTGAGGTAGTTGGAGTTTGAGGTTCTGAAGTCGAAGGTGCATCACTCGTAGATGCTTGTGGACTTTCAGGAACTGGAACCTGTTCCTCCTGACTGTTCTGGTCATCTGCTTCAGCTTCATCTTCAGAGGAGGAGTCACTGTCGTCGACTACTCCCCCTGACTGAGTAGATGATTCTCCCTGTGTGCTAGATGGTGTATTCAGAATATCATACATCATCCTAGTAGCTAGCTCATCATCCGAGGGAGAGAGAGGTATGTTGAAGGATTTGAAGAATCCATCATAATCGAAGAAGTAGGCAGGTCCTTTGCCTGTAGGTGGCGTGGTATATCTCTGAACGTCGACATTACACCACACTTCTACAAGACCCGTTGAGTTATTGTAAACTCGCTTATTCGGTATGTTGTATCCTAGAAAGATTCCTTCATCTGCCTTCTCGCTGAATTTTCCTTCTTGCGTCTTCTTCAGAAGTGTACACGGCGCGCCAAAGGGTTCAAGATACTCCAAATTCGGTTTGCGTCTTTGTAGTAGCTCATAACATGTCTTTCCGTGGCGCTTGACTATTAGGACTCGATTCAGTGTATAACATGCATTTGCTACTGCCTCATTCCAGAATTGGATAGGCAGTTTCGAGTCCGCCAGCATAGTCCGTGCAGTCTCTATCAAGCTCCTATTTTTCCTCTCAGCAACACCATTCATCTGAGGCGTGTATGCTGAAGTGAATTGATGAACAATTCCCTTTTCCTTGCAGTATGCCTCCATCCATTGATTCTTGAATTCGGTCCCGTTGTCTGAGCGTACTTGTCTAACCTTTAGCTTGTAGAGAGATTCCAGAGTGGTGACTAATTCCTTGAATGACTCAAATGTTTCTGATTTGGATTTCAGAAACATTACCCAAGTGAACCTTGAGTAGTCATCAGTGACCACAAAACAGTACAGATCGCCTGCAATGCTCCTTGTACTGACTGGACCAAACAGATCCATGTGAAGAAGTTCAAGAGGAAGTTCTATTGAATGAACTTTCTTTTCCTTATGAGACTTCTTTGTCTGTTTGCCTTTCTTGCAAGCTACACAAAAGTCAGGAAGTTGGAAGTTCTTGACATTTACTCCTCTCACTAAGTCCTTCTGAATCAAGTGATTCATCTTCCTTTGACTAATGTGTCCCATTCTCCTATGCCAGGAGATTGAGTCCTTCTCAGTAGCTTTAGATAGAAAGCACTGCACTTCATGATCCGTTGGAGCAGCTGTTGACAGATCCAAGACATATAGGTCCTTATATCTTGAAGCAGTCATCAGAACTTGGTCCTCTGGAATCATATAGTCTTTCTTCAGCACGTAACACTTGTTGTTGTCGAAGATGACTTTAAATCCTTTATCGCAGATTTGGGAAACAGAAAGCAAGTTATTTTGAAGTTGTTGAACGTAGTTCACCTTATCAAACTTAACTTTCTGATTTCCCACTTCTCCCTGTGCTGTGATGTATCCTCCCTTGTTTCCTGCAAAGGAAACATGCCCTCCTTTTATTTGTTTGACATTTGATAAAAGGGCTCTATTTCCTGTCATGTGCCTGGATGCTCCGCTGTCTATAATCCACGTGTTAGTCTCAGCGCTATACCGAACACCCTGCACATATCAAGTAAATGTATTAGTTTAGGTTAGGAACCCAAGCCTTTACTGTCTTGGGTTTCCCAGAGGCATCACACATCATAAACTCTACCCATTGACCTTTAGAAGGTGAGGGTAACTCAGATTCCTTCTTGTCATCAGTATCAGTCACACAGGTAGTCTTCTCTTTCCATAAGCCAGATTTGTGCAATGCCTGTTTATGATAAACAGTCGTCTGGCTTACAGGTTGGACTTTAGGTTCACTAGATCTTCTAGGTGGAGTTAGAGAACTCCTCTTAGAAGACCTAGGTCTAGAGTCCTGAAGATCAATCTTCTTCCTAGGTGTCTGATAGAAAGGACAATAGGAAGCAATATGTCCACATTCTCCACAGTTGTAGCACAATCTGCTATCAACCTTATAATTTGACTTTCTTTGTGGAGAAATGCGTGACACTTTAGTAACATCAATCACTTTAGGTTTTGACTCTTGCATGTTTGATGTTTTCTCTGGTTTAACAAATTTAACTGTTTTGACCTGTTTAACTTGTTCAACTTTTTGGTTAACTGGTTTTTGACTTGTAGCATGTGAAAAATTAACGTTTGAAGTCTTTTTGGGTTCTGATTTGACTCTGTTTGACCCTGACTTTAAGTTAACTTTTTCAAATTCATTTTCCAGATTAACACAAGGCAATTTACCCTTTGCCTTTGAAGTGGCCTCCTTTTGTTTCTGTCCAGATTCAGTAGATGAACATGATGTGTCTGGATCAGTAACAAGAGGAGTGGTCACCACATGATCCTTGATTGGGTTGTTGTTTACTGGTTTAGACTTGGTGTTCATCAAGGTCTCAGGTGGTGGTGGAACCACTTTGTAGCCTAATCCCTCCCCATTATTCCTTTCTCTCACTAAGTGTTGAACTATGTGTGAAGAACTAGTCCAACTATGCAGTTTCTGTTTTAAGGAATTAACTTCTACTTCTAGAACTGCCTTTTGTTTCTTAGTGTCCTCTAGGGAGTTTAGATAGTACCTAATGTCATTTGATTGATTAAAGGCAACTACTTCGGTTTCCCTAAGTTGTTTAGTCAATAGGTCTATCTTTTCTTTATAACTATGCTCATTTTGTTTTAGAACTCTATTGGCCTCAGTGCATAGTTGTAAGTCCTTTACTAAGTTATCATTGTGATCTAATAACCTAGCAAATTTTTCATCAATGCTATTCCTAAACATATCACAGTTAGAACAAGCATGATTATTAAACATTTGGTCAGTTGTACTTACCTGTGTTGTTTCAGAAGAGTTAGCCATCAACGCAGCATCAGACGTCTCTGGTTCTGGTGATTCTGACTTTTCTGTATCTGACGTGGAAGTCTCCTCCTTTGGTATGTAACTGACTTCAGCTGCAGTTGTTTCTTCACTGTGTGACATCGCTATATCAACTGCTAAATCACCTTCACTCGCAGAATCATCATCAATATCTTCAACACTGGCAATGTTAGATTCTGGGGAGACAAATCTAAAACTCCAGTCCTGTCCTTCATCATCATGAGCAGTCAAGGCTTTTGGGTCCTTGTTTGATGAAGTAGAACTAGAGGCTTGCTTGTCTTGGCGAGTAAAGGATGAGAACGGGTTCCCATTACCCGTCTTCTTTGGCTTGACACATTCCCTCTTGAAGTGCCCTTTCTCTCCACAGTTGAAGCAGGTCACTTTGCTTTGTCAAAACCAAATGTGGTATCCTTAGTAGCTATCAAATTTTGTCCTGTCTTCTTAACAAACTTCTTCGCCCTTCGGACAGCGCTAGCTAAGGCCCACATTATATCCATTCTTTCAAGCTCCATTTCATCTACCTGCTCGTAGTCTTCATCTGCCAAATGACAGTTTCCAATCTTCCCAGCCACAAGTCCATCATATGAATGAACTACTGCGGCGAGAAGATCCATATGCTCTCGTGCTACTTCTACAGTCACATTACCGAGGTTCTCGGTCTTCAATTTAGTAGCACTTGCTTCTGATCCAATATAATGGGTACATGACGACCCTGACGTGTCTGATCCAGAAGGAGAAGCATGTGAAGGACCTGACGAGCTAGACACAAATGCTGTCTGGAGAGGTGCTCCAGATGTCTTAGCTTGAGGCGTGGCATTGTATAAAGCTGGGTTTTGTGTATACGAAGACTTCTGTGCTCTATACTTCATCCTTAGTGCTTCTTCACGCAGCCTGAGAATAAAGTCATTTATATCCAGCTTTATAAGTATTCCATTCTGTCTAAGATTAGACACGAATGAAGCCCACTTATCAGGCAATCCATCTGCGAAGTTGCTTACTTTCTCTTCCATAGTTGTTTCCACTCCATGTGTATGCAACTCGCTCATCAAATGGTAGAATCTGTCTATGACTTCATCTAAACTCTCGTTACCAATCGATGAGAAGTTATCGAATTCCTTCTTTAACTCCTTTGCCTTGATTGCCTTTAACGATGCATTCCCATCATACCTTTTCTCTAGCTCATCCCACAGTTTCTTGGACTGCTTGTTCTCTGAGTACTGGTGGAATATGTCTTTGGGGATCGACTGAGTTATCATCGCATAAACTCTTTTCTCTGCATTATACTTTACTTTCTGTGCGTCAGTCATCCCACTTAACGTTAATTTTACTCCATCTGCTCCCACCGGTGTACTATACCCAACCTCGATAGCTTCCCACAGATTAGGATCTACTCCATTGAGGTAGATCTCAAAACGTTGTTTCCAGTGAGGAAACTCATCTAAAGTCAAGAGCTTTGGTGGTTTATTGTGAATACCCACCTCACTCTCAAGCAGCAGCAGGTTCTGAATTCTTGAGTCCTTCCCAGCAGTAAAGGCTGACATCTGATCTTCCATGGTTAATAAACTTAGAGTCTAATCAAATCAACTTTAACTGGTGCGACTGAAGGATGCGAATGGTCTTATCGTGCGTATGAACTCTGCGATTGGTTCAACCGTGCGACTGAACAGGGCGAATGGTTCAGTCGTGCGAATGAATCTGGTGCGTATGAGCTATGCGAACGAACGGTTCAGTCGGCCGAATGAGGGTGCGACTAGGTCCAGTCGTGCGAATGAACACTGCGAATGAGTCTAGTCGTGCGAATGGGTCACTCGTGCGACTGAAGCTGCTGTTTTGCGAAAATTTCTAGGTTTGACGGGTTTCAGCCGTAAAAATTCGAAATTTTGCAAGTCCAAATCGTCTAAGTCCGTAGAAACTGAACTTTGATGAGCAGGGAACGTCCAAGATCACTTTTGATGCAAAAGATTGCGTTTTTCGTGCAAAAACACAAACTTTTATGCAATCTTGATTGAATCAACACGAAATCAAGAGCCAAAGCTCTGATACCACTTGTTAGGACCTGGTATTTAACGAAATACCGAGTGATTGCGTGTTAAACCAACTCAAATAGTGCGGAATCCTATTTGATTGGCGATCCAATCAGTGAGAACACACGATGAATCAATCAAGAATTGATATCAACGTCAGAAATCGATTAGGAACCGATCTGATGTGTTCTATGAACTTGGAGAACGATTTGGGAGGCTTCTGGACGGCTAGGGTACGTCTGGAATCGTAATGGGATGAATGCTTACGTTTTCCCACGAATTGGGTCTATTTATAGGTTAGTATTGTTCAATCGTGCGACTGGGCCATAAGTATGGTTCAGTCGTGCGATTGAACCATGCGGTTGATTCATCCGCACGACTGAGTGTTCAGTCGTGCGATTGAGTCAATCTTATGTTTCAATCATACGACTGATCCAGTTTCCTGGTTCAGTCGTGCGATTGAGTCAATCGTATGAAGTTATTCATGCGTGTGGTCCATTCGCATGGGCCATTCGCATGAGAACTTCATTAAGTTAAGTTTGAATGTTCTATTTAATATAACTTAATGTGCACTCATTCAAACATTCATAAACCCAATCAATTCAATCACAACTCATTAATGAAATATTAAACATTACAAGTAACAACCAATTTATATCATTTCATTAATCGATTACAATTACATCATAATCAGACAGACAAGTTTATTACATTACAAATCATGATCTAGGGACATACATGTATCAACAATATTGCATATAGAGCAATAACTGCTGAAGTAGCATTCATCAATGTTGTGATTATGCATATCACACCAATTACAATATTTCTCCTCTTCTTGATCTGCAGGCTCAGTCACTTTCTTCTTTTTTATCTTCTTTTCTGCCAACTCCTTTTCAAACTTAACAACTAATGAATCCTTATTCTTCCCAGTCATGATGTTAAAGGGTTCTTGTTTAGCAGCAGATGATTTTTGTTGCTTCGAGTTCACAGCTTTCTGTTGCTTGGCTTTCTTCCTAATGTTGGTTGATGCAGCTGATTTGTCTTCCGTAGATCTTCTACAGATGTTGTGGATATATCAACATGTTCTTCTTCTGTTGAAGTTCTACTGATGATGCTTTCTTTGGCTTTTTTATGGAAGTGATTTTTACATCTTCCGTAAATGTGACATTAACACCGGCTTCTGTTGCTGTTGATGGAGATTTTTGCTATTTGTCGAGCTCATGAAGTCCTTCATTTAGCTAAACTATCCTCTTGTAAATTGTCTTCAGCATGTTTCTTTGCTTTGGAGGATAAGGTAACTTAATCTCTTAAAGAACTTTGGGCATGATAGGTTCAAATGAAGCATTATTTTCCTTACCTGAACCATCAACATTTTGCTCATCATGTTCATCAGAATCACCCAAGTTATCACACTAATCAAAGTCAAATTCTGAGTCATTTTGTTTTAAAATTTTTGACTCAGAAGACTCAGTTTCACTCACCTCAGTATCACTACCATTTACCAATTGATTGATTTTAGTTTTTGGTTTAATTTTGGTGCTTGGCACAAAATGGTTTGATAAAGTGTTGGTCATAGACTTAGGTAAAGGGATATAATTATCATTCAACGGGGGTGCAACTACATTAAATCCCAACCTTTACCTATTCTTTGATTGAGTATGAGAATTTAAGTGTTTCTCATATTGCTAAGATGAAAATTGAAAATTCTGAAGTTTCATTTCAGTTGATGCATGATCAGACATGGATTTTGTTAAAGAGGTGGTCAGATGCTCAACTTGGGCTTTTAGATTGTAATTTTCAGAAACAAGTTTATCTAAATCCTTTTCGTAAGAGGTGGTTTTGATCTGATATAATTTATGCTCTCTTAGATGAGATTCATTCAAAACTATTGTTTTTTTAATTTGTTAGCCAATTGTTGAGCATGGACTCTATATCTCTCTACCTCTTCAACATAATTTGATGAAAACAATCTGTCCCTTACCTCTCTAGCCATAGGTGTGACTTTATTCTCCGTGTTGGCCATTAAAGCTTGATTTCTTCCAACTCCTCCTTCTAATACATGCTCCAATCACATGTTCCATCTTGTAGAAAGATCAACCCAGCTTCCTTGGTTTTGCTCGGTCCTACTGAACTTGTGGCTGGTCGGGATGAGTTTGTAAGTTGAGGCTATTTGAAAGTTCTTTGTTTTGCTAATTGTTGATGAGACTGATGTTGTTGAGACTGATGTTGTTGATTTTGTCTCATATTAGTTGGTTATTGTTGATTACATTCCCTTTAGAAGTGCCCATACAAATTGCATTTGTAGCATCTCACCTTGGACTTATCAACACCAATCTTTGTTCTTGTACCTGCAGCTGCCAAACCTTTGTTTCTTCTCAGATACATTTTGGCTCTGTAAGCAATCATTGCCATTTACCATTGCATATCCATTTCTTCAACTTCATATGGATGTAGTTCCTCAAGATCTTGCTGGCAAATGTGTGCAGGTGTCAATGTGCTACCCCGATAAGCTTGAAAGCTTGAACTGAATGCTGCAAAAGCTGCCTTCTGTTCTTCTGAATCTAGAACCACAGTAATTGGTTCTGTTTGATTGTTTTTTTGGTTGAATGAGGATGCCTTTGTTGATGCAGCAGATGAACTTTTTCCTTCATCATGTCTTCCTCTCTCTTTCCTTGATGAATTGCTTTGAGAGTTTGATCTGCATGGCCTTGAAGCATAAAGTCCAACTTCTTCATCATCACTCAAAGCACAAGAGCTTCCATCATCATGATTGGAAATAAAAGCACTTCCAACACTTTTAGTTTCTTTGAAGTGGTATGAAGCAATTTGTGCTTTTACACTCTTGTTTCTTGATTTCTCATCCAGTTCAAGTGCTTCCACCTTAGCTCCCAATATATCTAACCCGATGGTTTTAAGATCAAGGGTATTTTTGATGGATACAGTTTGAGTCCAACTTTCAGGTAAAGTATGGAGCATCTTCTTGTTTAACTCCTCATTAGTGTATTTCAACTCCAAGATGTTCATCTCTGTCACCAGTTGCATGAATCTGTGAAGTTGTTGATGACCAGATTCACTCTCAATATGATAGAAAGTTTCATATTATGAGTGAAGTGTATCCTTCTTAATGCTTCTGATTTCATCACTCGCTTACAAAGAGTGTGAAGAATCTTCCATAAGGAGTTTGCTGTTTTGTAATTTTCACACTTGATTAATAGATCTTGAGGTAAAGCCATACTAAGCATACTATATGCTCTAATATAAACTTTGACCTTCTTTGCATCTTCAGGTGATAGATCCTTCAAGCTTATGGGTTGATTGTTGTCCTTGTAATCAGGTCTAAGTGTTGGTGGAATATAAGGACCATTTAATGGACACCCATAAATCAGAATTAATGTAGTTCACATGATTCCTAAACCTGATTTTCCATGATTTGAAATCAACTTTGTTTTCTAACTTTGGAGGTTGGTATGATGATCCACCAAGTGAATTACTCATCTTAGTTAATGTAATAATTGTTAACTAAAACAAAACTTTCTTTGTAAATGATCGAATTAATGACAAACTCTTAATTAACGGTTAATTAAGTCGTTACAATCAAAATTAGTCAATCCTCTTAATGAATTCTCAACTAATATGGAATTGAGGATGTTTGATGATAGGTTTTGACCAAATTTGTTTGAACAATCGTTGATTATC
Source organism: Flaveria ramosissima (assembly GCA_025215565.1). Taxonomy (NCBI): domain Eukaryota; kingdom Viridiplantae; phylum Streptophyta; class Magnoliopsida; order Asterales; family Asteraceae; genus Flaveria; species Flaveria ramosissima. Next base: position 31,294,543 of record CM046032.1, read on the forward strand.
GATCAATGACACAAATCTACGAATCCAAACGAGTTTGATGTAGATTAATGTTAATTGAGCAATGGAACAGTACTCATTGAACGATAAATCAGGGTTTGATGATTTTAAATTGATTACACCAAATTGTTGAGTAGAATTCCTTTGTTAGATATTGATTAGTTTAACTCAACTTGTGTGTTGATTAATTTATTCAATAACACCCTTGAATCTGAGTTATGAACTATCAAGTTGTTATGAACACCCAAAAGAAATTTTACTCAATAACAGATCTTATCAGAAATCTGATACATCTAATGATATAAACAATCGATTAACAAATCTAACACTGATAATTAATTGATCTAGATCAATGAGCACGAGGCTCTGATACCACCTGTGAATCTAAGGATCGAAACAGGAATTATCAGTTTAAATTGCACCAATAGTGATCGCGGAATTATCACTACTTGTTGTTTAATTGATTGATGATGAAATAACAATTGTAATATGAATCAACAAAGAACAATTCTGATAAATGTAAAACAAATAAGCATAATGAATGAACAAACACGTTTGATTCAAAAGTTTTCCATTAATATTGATTAATGATTACAATTGAACAAATAATGATTGATATTGTTGATATCTAGGGTTCTAATGATGATTTAGTGTGTATTGTTATGATTGTTGCTAGGGTTGCTAGGGTTTAATCATGGATACCTATAAGTGTGCACCTATGCCTTGTATTTATAGGCTCAGGGATTTATATTAGGGTAACATTAACTTTCTTATCATGGTAAGAAAGTTACTCAAAGAATGTCTGGATGTGACGTTCTCTGACTAAACTAAAGTCATCCGCAGGAGTTGACTTTGACATCACTTTAGGGTTTGATTTGTTGACTTGATGTACTTGGTGAAGTACATGCAAGTGTTTTGGTCTTCCATAGTTTTTGAGTCTTCCATAGGAATTTGTTGTTCTGTAGGAGTTTAGTCTTCCGAAGGACTTTTGTTTTCCGTAGGAATCTCACTTGATACTTCATCAGTAGCAAGCTGTTCTTTCGTAGAAAATCCTCGGATGCACAATTTCTTATTCTAGTATAACATCTACGGAAGTATAGAATGTTCATCCGTAGATAGTTCTTACACTTAATCAATTTACAAAATTGACTAAGTATGATGTTATTCCTGCAATCACACATATAAAGTAACACAGTTATTGGCGTTAACCTATACATAAATTTCATACAAGAAGAGAAATATGTACAAGAGTTTATTACAAACACGTGATTAAAGTTCTAAGCCTATACAATGAATCTAGACCTATTGGAACTAGATCTAACATAGTAACCCATCATCGTTTCTCGACGTCCACCTCCCACTTAAACTCTCTCTCTCTCTCTCTATCTCTCTTTCCCTCTCTCTTAACACGGAAACCATCACATTTCAACATCTAAAGCAACTGAGGCGATTATTATGGTAACTTGTACCATGATGTAGTGGTCAATCACATTTTAACGGCGGTCATTCGATGGAAATACCTGCGGTTAGCTGAATAGAAATATTTGGAAACAATCAGTTTACTGTTACTCCATCTAATTATCGATTTGGGAAGTCTAAAGATAAAAGACACGTCAATCATATGCAGCTAGCACGTGTTGATGTTCACAAGCTTCAACAACGTATCTTTGAAATAAAGCAAAATCAGCCACTAAGGATTTTGATTGCCCTCATTAATTTACTAGTAAATGACTATTTTACCCTTATTCTTTAAAGGACAAAGTGTGTAATTTATACTAATATTTTATTTTCGTTCTCGTTTCTTAAAATTTATCTACTTACTTTGATTGTTTTTATTTTTTTCACCACTTAATTATTTAATAACTTATTTCACCCTTCCCTAGCTCATGTGACCTACCACCTAATATGTAAACTCTTTAAAATCTGATTAAACAATTGACTTGTCACACCACAGCCGATGGCGGAAAGCTCAAGGCGGATGGAAGTTAATCAATTGTTAATAACGCATGACACTTAAAGCGTTGAAATAATGTTAAATGAAAATTTCATAACATCAAATATTTAAATAATGTTTTACAACTAAACATATTTCAGAGAAACTTAAATTGTCTTTTTATTAACTAGGTCTGATATTCTATTTTGCAAGCCTTCTTGTAATCCTATATAAGCAACATCTCCTTAAGTCATGTGAATAATAATATAGTCAGTTATAGAATTAGTCAGTGTGTAAACAGATTTTTACATACATTGAATTAATTAAAATAATTCAGTTCTCATTACATGTTAAATTTTACAACGCAAAGTGAAGCATATAACACAAACAATACACAGTTAAAACTAATGATTGAATTGACTTGATTTGAAGATTAAGTCTTAATGAATAAGGTGATTGTATAAATCCAGTTTCAACCACCCTCGAATAATCACATAGGCTGGAATTGCCAAGCTAATAGATCTATTATTGTTCTTGTGGTTAGAATAAATTAACAATTATGTTAGAATAATGTTTATCTAACTATGAACACACATTGCAATTAATAGCATAACTTAACTTGAATTAAATTTGAAATGATTAAACGAGTAAACAATTGATGAACATAGTTCACAAGATTTTTCTCCAAATTATAAAATATTAGAAAATGGGCTATAAATACTCATTTGTTAATTGTATGCGTTAGAATAATAGGATGCTAGACAAGACATAAAAAATCTTCTCACGATATAGACTAAGGATTGATGTTCTAAGATAGAATAATAACATGTTAAAATTGATAAAATTAATTTGAGAACTAAGGTTTCTAATAATGATTTAGAAATAATAGAATTAACTTGACTTAATAAAATACATTGAATAGATATTAAGATTCGAATTCTAAATAATGATTAATAATAAATGATAGAAAATGATTAAATTTTATTTGAATAATACAATTAAAAAAAAATTAATAATTCAATAAATAAAACTTGAAATAATAAAGTGTGATTTTGTCCAAAATAATTAATTTAATAATTAATTATTTAAATGAATAATATATATATACATATATGTATACATACATACATACATACATACATACATATATATACATATATAGATAGATATACATATATGATGATACATATATATATATATATTATATATATATATGTATATATACATATATACATATAGTAGATATATATATATATACATATAGATATACATATAGAGATAGTAGATATAGAGACATAGATATAGATATGTATATATATAGAGATATATATATATAGATATATAGAGATATACACATAAAGACAGAGATATATAGATATATACAGAGAGGTATATAGAGATATATATATAGATATATATATATATATATATATATATATATATATATATATATATGTATATTTATATATCTATATATATATATATATCTATATCTATATCTATATGTATCTGTATATCTATATATATATAGTATATATATATATAATATATATATGTATATATCTATAGGGTATATTATATATATATTGTATATATATATATATATATATATATTATATGTATATATATAGATAGATATATATATATTGTAATATATTTTGATTTAAAAATATAAAATGATACATTATTCTTTTATAGGATTTTATAATTTTAGGACCTATAATTAAATTTATAGTCCTTTTTATTAATTTCATACAAGTATTATAGCTTTTAAAAGTATAATTATAGTTTTGGATATTTTAAGAATTCTTTATTAATCTTTGTTATAATTATAAATAACAAATAATTTTTATAATTTCTGGAATTATATAAAAATAAAAAAGGGGCTCCTAGGGTCGAACCCCAGGTCCCTTCTATGTGAGTCGCCCATTTCCGATTAGAATCCGGATAATAGTAGTTAAAAATACGGAAATTAAAATGAATCCCCAAATTAAATGAACCCTGTATCAAAATCAAACGAATTAAACCCCGATTTGAATCTATTTATAAGAATAGTTTTAGGGCTTCTGTTATAAATGACATAACAAGTATGTGGGGTGTGTGCAATTAACTATTTTTATGATAGATTGATGATAATAAGAAAAAGAAAAACCTGACAGAGGGTGAAATTGATTCAAGATGATGATGATGCTCATAATGGTGCAGTTGATGTGGTATAGAGCTTCTACATGTGAGATGACTCAATAACACTCGATCAATTACAATCAAGAAGGTTCAGAAAAATAGATTTCAATTGAGTTGTAGGTTTAGTGTGATCTTGATTAAATAAATCCAACGTGTGAGTGTTTCAAGTGGAATTAAGTTCACAAGGAGTTAATAAGAATCGATTAGAAGGATTACCTTCTATAGCATTCATTTCATTTTCTTCAGCTCTAGCGAATTTATTATTTATTTGATACAACTGTTTCGGATTGATTTGGTAATAATTGCACGGTTACAACCCAAATGATTTAGTGTTTAAGTTTGCAATAATCACGATTACATTGTTGATTAAAAGAATTATCCCTTTAATTGAGGTTTTAATTGAAATTGATTTGATTTGAATGGGGGTATATCGGTTTCAATTGAACAACATTAACACTTGAGGAATTTATACTGAAACTAATTTCGAGGTTCGAATCTCATGTTCGAACAATAGGGAGCGGTTTAATTGAATCATATCAGTTAGATTTCCAGTACTTGACCTCGTCAAAGCTCCATCAGAGAGTGGCTAGAGTCCGGTGGTTAGGATAATGGGTAGGGTTAGGTTTTTAAAATGTTACACTTTAGTCCCCGAAGTTTTATAACGTTATTATTCTATGTAAAATGTTTTAAATTAAGTTTTAAAATTTAGAATTTCATACTCAAAATCTATTAAAACCTTAATGTAAATAAATAAATAACTTATTAACTTTATAAACTTTGAAATTAATTATTTTTTAACTAACTAAAAAAATCTCATATTTGGTGATAAAACTTTCTAAATTTATAAAATTCATTATTATTAAATTCTAAAGAGTTGAGTTCAATTTTACTCCACAAGGTTTGTTAAAAATAATTATTTTTCTCCAAAAGATAAAAATATCAATTTACCAGTAACACCCCGAATTTTTAAAGAAAACCAAAAGTTCACGCTTGGAAGATAGTTCTCGAGTGACTGAAGGTTCTCGCGCGAGAACAGCTGCGAACAATGGGAAAATGCTATAAATAGGCCCAAGCACCCAATCTTCTCCACTTCATGTGAAAACCCCTGTTGTTGTGCTTGAGAAGAGAGAAATCGGTGCTAAGTGGTGTTTAAGGTATGTATTCGATGATATTCGACATATATATATATATATATATGTATTTAAGAATAATATGTAATGATATCGCGCATGATTATGTAGTTTCTGATATATATATATTATATATATATATATAATATATATATATCTATATATATATATATATAATATCTATAGATATATATATATCTATATATCTATATATATAATATATATAAGATATATTATATATTATAGATCTGATATATCTGTATTTAAGAATAATATGTAAATGAGATCTAGACCCATCTTTACAGTTTTCTGATTCGAAAGCTCTCCAGATTCATGTTAATTCTCACGTTTTCGGCTTAAATGAAAAAGGTGAGTTTTGAAAATTGCTAGGGCACGTTTTCGGGAATTAAAACAGTAAAAGAATCGATGATTTAGGGATGAAGTTTTGAACAGCTATATAGTTCTCGCGCGAATAGGGTAGTTCTCGCGAGAGACAGTTATCTTTCCTAGTTCTCGCGCGACAGGGATAAGTTGCACATCAAGTTGTCGCGCCTCAGAGAGTTCTTTTGCGACGACTGAGTTCTCACGCGAGTTATAGTGTTCTTGTCTTGATGTTCTCGCATAAACCCTAAGATATATGCATGTATAGATATCCCCGTATAGCGTGCGATAAGGATAGTTTTACCAAGGAACTTATGTTTAAGGTGATAAAGTATAAGTAATACTGGAGTTAATGATTAAAGTAAGATATTAAAGTCACATATGAAACGTTAAAGAACTTGAATAACAATTCAAGAAAAGTTACCTGCTAAAGCACAGCTGTGAAAACTTTAAAGTATGTTAAAGAAGTCTTGCAAGCGCTGATAAAGGAGACATGCATTCATTGCACTCTCACTTTATAAAGGAGTTATACCTCGTGTATGCTCACCTGATAAAGGTGTTATACCTCGTGTGTGCTCACCTGATAAAGGAATCATACCCCGTGTATGTTCACCTGATAAAAGAGATATGCCGTGTGCATTCTCACCTGATAAAGGAGCTAATTATTTGTGCTAAGCTCAAAGATAAAGTAAAAGAATAAAGGTAAAGTACAGATAAAGTGAAGATAAAGTATATGATAAAGAAATGATAAAGTAAAAGCTAAGGTAGTTATGGAATGTGTATTATAGTAGTTAAAGAAGTCTTACCCTAGCGTAAGCGTAAATTTAAAGTTTATGTATTGCAAAAGTGTAATAAGTGTTATGACCATGATAAAGATTTAGTTAAGGTAGTTGTTAAAGTAAACCTAGAGCTCACTCAAAGTCGCTGACTTTTGTATGCATATTAGATTGATAGGCATGTTACAGAATTGAGATGTGAGCTTGGCATGGATTGGAAGCTACCTAGCTTATGGTCAAGACTGGCATTCTTGCATGGTTTAAAGATAGATAGTTGAAGTTATCTTTTGCAATGTAAATGTTTGAATGATAGCAATGAATTATGTTCCGCTACTTATATTAATATGATTTCATGTTTGAGAACACGTGTTTCTGATGTCCAAATCAAACTATGAGTTTGCCTAGGAACAGGGCCTTACATTACCTCCAAAAGTTTAATAGGTTGTTTCAATTTCAGTCTAAAAATTTCATTAGTTGTTTCAACTTTATCCAAGATAATAAAACTTTAAAGTGAAATTGAAACAACATATGAAGCTTTGGAGGTAAACTGATATTATTAATATTTTAAAGGAAAATAGTTATTTTATTTAAAACTTAGGGAGAAAAATTGAAATTAACTCAATTGTGAAATTAAATCAAATGACATATTTAAAATATTTGGACATAATAATAAAACAATATGATTAAATATTAACTTTCATTACTCGATTAATCCAAATGGGATCAGTTTCACAATACAATAGTCTCAAATATTACAAGACACGTTATATAAATAGTGAAAGTTTTTTGTAAACCTAACTTTAAAAAACACGAAATTTATCAATTGGGATTCTTGCTTCCAGTTGTTCCTCTAATTATAATAACATACTGTTTGGGATTCAAAATCCTTCTTGGCTTCCGTGAAAGTAAAATATGTTGCAACATGTATAATGAAAAGATATTTTATTTATAAGTAATGTTTTTTGTTGTGTGATAAATTTTTTGTGCTTCTTAATATCTACTAGAATTTACGCTTCAACTTACCCGTAAAAAATATAAATGTTATACTTTCCTATGCGTGCTACTAGTGCTTCTTGTGGTTCATTATCATTGTATATTTGTTGTTACGTAGTATGTGCTTCATGTGTTTCTTGTTGTTCATTGTCACATGTATGCTCTTTATGGCTCATGGTATTGTATTCCTCGTTGACATTCTATGCTCAGTGTCCGTATTCTACGTTTTTCATCATATTTGTGTAATATTGACGGATTACGTGCTTGAGTTTGTATTGTGGGATACATGTGTCTTGTTACTAATTATTGCTCATTATGTCCTTCTAATTGTATGACTTTTTTTTTCTCACTATATACGTTGATAAGTATGTGCTTGTTGTTGACCACCTTACATTGTTGCTCATTATATGTTTTTTTGTTTTGTTATATATTGATCTCTCATTGCCATAGTGTATTGCTTTATTATATGTTCCAAGTGTGTGCTCCTTGTTAACTTTTGTATAGTGCTGCTCATGTTATGTTTCTTGTGGCCTATTTTATGTTGCTACTGATCATTACGTGATTCATTTATTCCCGCATGTGGTGTTCATTTGATTTATTGAGCGACTTGTTGCGATCATAGACAATAGGAAGTATGATGATACCTTAAGATTTTACCTAGGAACGAGGGGCACGTAGAAGGAAAAGAAAGGATAATAAGTTGCGTATAGCTTCTTAGAATGCATGAACACTAAATGGTAATTTCTAAAAGTAGTAGATGTAGTGAAAAAGCATAAGGTATACATTACGTGCATTCAAGAGACTAGGTGGAAGGGCTAATATGTTGTTAAACATACATAGTTTTACACATTAATCCTAGTTTGTGATCACTAGAAGGCATACCCATGCCTATATGTTTTTATAAGAAGAAGAACCTGCATGAGCTAAGGTATAGCTTATGCCCAAGCATGCATTTGATCGACACGATTATGCTCTAATGAGGAATGATCATGCCTGACTTTATATTTAAGAACTCTATCCTGTCATGAGCTAATATATAACATGTTCCCTATATGATTCCTCACAACACAACCATGCCTAGTTTTGGCACAGTCGTGTAGAATCCAAAAGTCATCTCTGCAATCAATAAAGTACAACTAGAGTACAAACATGATGGAACTGGAAGATCATCATTGATTGGCAAAAGACACGCTCCTTTCCTCTTTTGGCATGAGCATGTGAGTACTAGGCATCACAGTGCTTACACTAGCCTTGACTGTGTCTCCTAATTATCTAAATAATAGAGCTCCAGATCTCCACTGAAATAGTTGACTATTTTGAGTGAAAACCTAATGTTCCAGATCATCATTTTGAGGGTTTCAAGGCTAAAGAGGAATAAAGGATAAAAAACATCATGGAAGGATCAAGAAGCATCTGCAACATATTTCATTTGGTTTTTGTTTGATCCATTTGTTTCTTACCATGAATTTTGCAAGCTTTGTAAGTGTTCATGTTGTTCTTTTGAGCCTTATAGGCTAACTACTTATTATCATTTGATTTTAGCTGAAGCTCATTTCATTTTGATAATTGTATGGATTTATTGGTGATTACTATGTAAATTTATGATGAGTTTATGATTATTCTTTAATAAATATCTTGCTTGAATTGTTATGAACTTTTATTGGTCGGAAGACCTGTGTTTGTCTAAGTTTCATTCTATCTCTTGGATGTTTACACGCATGTTATGTCATTTTTTCTAGAATGGTTTACAAAGATCATGCAGTTTTGATAGTAAGATAAGTGTGCATCCTTACATATATATTTAGAAAATCTAGAATGCATGCTGGAATAATGATAATTAATTTGATAGTAAGATAAGTGTGCATCCTTACATATATATGTTCATGTCATTGTTAGCAAGAATCTCTAGTTATGGTTTTATTATATGAGATTGTTAATTTAAAGATGTTCATGAGATTTGTCTACTTATTATGACTAAGGATAGTTAGTACGTTCATATCATATTTATTTTTCTCAAAAGTTGTAGGATTAGATGATCTTGATTGGAGTATACTTAATAGTGATGTTATTTGCTTGATTATATCTCTTGAATTTATTGCATGATCCTAGGTGGTTAAAGTGTAACTCATTATTCTAACTTTCAAAAGACCATATGATTAACTATTCTTAACAAGAGTTTAATCTAAAATTATGTTAACTGACACCTCACCATAGTTCGTAATGTATTGTTGAATTGTAGTTAAGTGGATTCAAAACTCTAAATGAATTGTAGTTAAGTGAATTGTAGTTAAGTGGATTCAAAACTCTAGTGTGTGCAAATATTATATGCGGTTCTTAGCAAAAGCTACACTATTACAATAGGTGCATCGACCTATTGTGTGTAGTTTTAGTCCCTATGTAAAAAACATATTTTTAACTTAATTTTGCAATTTTCTTAACAAAATTTATATATATTTTACACACATCCTTTTCTGGATTCGTTGGTAGGGCACGACGATTCTAAAAACAACCACAACTTTAAATTAGCTTTGTTAAACTTTACAATTATCGTTGCTCGAAATTTCTATTTTTTACATTTTTTTTATTTTCCATTGTGTTCATTGTCCAACACCATAGTTGTTGAGCTTGCGGAGCACATGTCCAAGCCCAAAAGACATCTTCACAAGACATTAAAGGATCAGCGGAGGGCATGTCCTACAACCATTGTTTGGGGAATTACCAGAAGTACGCAATGAAGAAGAAATCAGAATGGCAGGACAAAATGACGCAGATCAAACCATCATCGATTTCACAAGACTGTCTCTTGATAGGTTGGATTTAAGTATCAAACTACCGACCATTGAAGCAAGTAACTATGAAACTAAGTTACAATTATCTATCTATATAAAAGATGAATGTTAGCTACAATATAGTTTATAAATTATTAGTTTGACCACAAACCTTTAGTTTCTTTTAATTACACACTACTCCTTCAAAACACTTTTATACATAAATAACACTTTCATATTACTTTGTTATTTCTTTAAAAATTGAAATAGTTTACATTGAATATTTTATTGCTCTCATATTTTTTATTATAATTAGTTTTATATATCTTTTGTGTTATTATTATAACTTTTAAAATACAATATTTTAAATTTTAAAATATCTCATTGTAGAGTGTTTGTTTTTATTTCGACAAGATTTTAAATAATTTTAAAATACAAAAAAATGATTATTTTATTTATATTTTAATATAAACTTTATTATACCGAACAAGTCAAATATTATATATATTTTATTTATTCTATCTATGTATCCATTTAAATATGTTAAAAATCAGTTTATCATCGCCGCGTAGCGTGGGTGGATACACACTAGTTTACTAAATGTTACAAAACTTAGCTAGTTTCATGAATTACCATATGATGACCCATACACTCACATCACTAACTTACTAAAAATTTTCATGGTGTAAAGATGTTTGGGACAAGGAGTATGATGGCTAATCACCTTGTTCAACCTTATACTCAACTCTAGTTTAATGCTAGATTAATGGAGTACTAGTCTAGTAGTCCCTCTCTACAAGAACAAAGGGGAGCCTAATGTTGTAGGAATTATAGAGGGATTAAGATATTAAACTTACTAATAAAATCTAGAATTTGGCACAATGCTATTGGAGTTTGCTATAGAAGTGAAACACATCTTGTAGAGGTTAATATGCCACTAAACACACATACTATTCATACATATTAATCCATATTATTTATGTATATTATGTGTAAATTCATTCAAATTGATACTTAAATCATCTCATATAGTATTTTAATGGCTATACGCCTCCCAAAAGTAAAGAATTGGAATCAAAAATTTCATCAAAATTCTAAACAAAAAGAAGCCAAGTACAATCATGATACAGATCAAACCATCGCGAATTTCACAAGACTGTCTCTTGATGGTTAGGCTTTAAGTATTAAACTACCGACCATTGAAGCAAGTAACTATGAAAATAAGTCACACATTTACTAATGTGACAAAACTGAGCTAGTTTCATGGATTACTATAATGCTTAATGAAAGCCAGATGCACTCAAAACAGATCAAGTCATTTCTGCATGCATGCACTAAGTGCAAAGTAGAAGTTGCTTCGAAAGTTTTACACCCTGCATCACAAAATATTCTAAGTGTAAAATCTTCCGAAGCCAAGACCAATATATACCAAAGCCAAAAGTGAAGTCTTCCGAAGCTTCAAAGACAAAGTCTTCTGAAGCCAACGGAGTGAAATAGATTTCTTCCGAAGACTTTGAAGAACATGCTTTCTCTGATGTACTTTTCATAAATCTGAACAACTTTCCGCTGCAACTCTGAAGACTCACCAACTTATACAAGTTGGTGAATGGTTCATGCTTTTTGCAACTGTACATTGAGGTCTTGAGTCTGTAACTTTCGACTTTATGTACTTCTATCCTTTTTGTAATATATTAGGATGTGAGCTATGGCATGTCATAGTCACTAGTCAAAAGGCAGATCTGCCTTTTGACTCTATATTGATTTTATCAAATGTATCCAGCTAGCCTTCTAAGTATGGCCGGCTGTAGGATGTAGTATATATTATCTTTCAAGTCCTTGTAACTTATTTGTTATGCTTTGTAACACTTGAAATAGAACTTGAGAAACAATATACTGCAATCTTGAAAACCAAATATCCTTGTTGTTGTTCTTAAGTTTATGTCTCTTGTTTACTTGTGTTCATAGTATCATAACTACGTCCTGGTTCCCTATTTGATCTGTTAAGTGTTCTAAACACTCTCCTCATTGTGAGACTAAGTGTATTGACCATCCCTTAAACGATCTTGCATTTGGTATCAGAGCGTTCCAGGCCCTTGATTGTAAGATCTCACTATCTTAGATCCCTCAGTCTCATAAAACACTTAACAACTCAAATGGCAGCTCTCACAAAGGCTAATATGGAAACTAAAACCATGAAAAAGTCCCCACTTATCACTCTTGAAGACTTTGATACTTGGGATCAAACAATAAAGGCTTTATCAAGTCTCAAGACCCCAGGATGTGGGAATATGTTGTCTCTGGGCCTCACATACCAAGCACCGCTTCAACTTCTGCTAGAGGTGGTATGATTCCAAAGGAGGTGGCTGACTATTCTAAAGAAGATAGGAAGAGAATAGATATAGACCAGAAAGACAAGACTGCCCTTCAAACTACTCTTTCAAACTCCATCTACAAGGGGCTTCAAGAAGTGCAAAAATGCTAAGCAACTATGGGATGCACTGAAGCTCATGTATGAGGGGTCCACTGAGAGCAAAAGAGAACTCAAGAAGGAC